>JAOEHI010051830.1:0-17843 GCA_025447815.1 Percopsis transmontana | reverse complement strand
TTCACTTTTTGAATGGAATTACTGAAATAACTCAACTTTTTGATGATATTCTAATTATATGACCAGCACCTGTATATCTTAAAAGAAACGCAGCAAAGATTTGATTCTGTAAACTATATTAAATTGAGAATACATACGACCAAAAGATGCAAAAATCCGCTTTGGTTTTGTTGGGGTTTTTTTTCTGAGAAACGGTGGAAGTCAATGCTGGATGAAATCTTTGGTCTCGCACCTACAGGTTAATATATTGTGAATGTCAGCATGAGGAAGGTTGGTTCAATTCCGCAATTTAAATTAGTTTCAAACCAAATACTATACACTCGTGACAATGGCAATATCACACCACAATTTAAAAGTTTTGACAAACCTACTAATTGTGTGTTTCTTAGAATTCATTTTAGTCTACATAACAGGCTGTCCCTGCCATAGAGGTAAACATTGGCTATAGATGTTGGTGTTTTTAGAGGAAAAATACTTCTTACTACTTTCACAATGCAACATTAGACCACCATTATTTTATCACTCGCTCGCTCACTTTTCTTTCCCACAGAGCCTGTCGGAAAAGCTGGTCCGCAAGGAGCAGGAGTACGAGGAGCTGCAGGAACGCTTCAGGGCCAAGGACGCCGCCAAAAAGGCAGTCCAAACCAGTCTCCACCAAAGGGAGCAAGAGCTACACGAGCTTCAGGCCAGGTCCGCGGGAGCCGAGACCTCCCTACAGCGAGCCCAGGCGGAGCTCGGGGAGAGGGCAGAGGAGGTGACTAAGCTGAAGCGGGAGGTGGCTGAGCTGGAGGTGAAGCATGGAGAGCTGAAGGCTGAGAGGAAGCAGCTCCAACAGCAAAAGGAGGAGAAGGAGAGCCAAGGCGCTCAGCAGCAGAGCGAGATCAGCGGAGTGAGTTTCTTGGTTCAGTCGATTTGAATACAGCTCTGGTTTCTTAAAGTGAGGGTTTGGGACCCCATGAGGGCACACAAATATTTCTTTCTTTTATTAATTCTGTCTTTTATTGTTATTGGGGTATTTTGCCCTAGATTCCTAACCCGTACCTGCTAAGTTTTGATTCTCTCATAAACTCCTTGTATCACAAAAACGTTACAGCTACATTCTCTGTGAAAGGATATGTCTTTAATCAGGCAATTACCACTTATGTACTTCTGGGTGTTTTCTTTCTTCTGGGTGTCTTGATCATGCCCCCACCAGCTACATGCTAAGCTTCTGGAGGCAGAGAGACAGCTGGGGGAGGCTCACGGCCGCCTGAAGGAACAGAGGCAGCTATCTGGGGAGAAACTCAAAGACCGTGAGCAGCAAGCGGCCGATCTCCAGCTCAAACTGTCTCGCGCAGAGGAACAGGTAACGGGATTCGATTGTTTTCTAATGAAACCACTTAAGCAGAGGTTCAGGTGCATTAACCATTATGATATTTGGGAGGTAAACGTCAGAGATTAATTCCTACATCGCTGGTTGTCCAGTTGAAGGAGAGTGCCGGTAAGAACATGGACCTAGAGCACCAGTTGGAGAAGGCCAATAAGCAGCACCAGGAGCTACAGGCCTTGCAGCAGAACACCAACGGAAAGCTCCGGGAGGCACAGGTACTGCACCGCAAACACCTTCACAGCGGTGGGAATTTAAATTTGGAGCACTGAGTGGTGCGATGGCAAACAATTGTCTCGGTGCAACTATCTTTTATTTGTATTTTCCCTGTAACCCATCTAACCAACCAAATGTCGGCTTTGCCTGCGTACCTCATGCTAATTTTAGATTGGCTCAAATCATTCCAAGGCTGTTCTTTCACGGACAGCTGCCCAGCCAACTAGCATTTCCAAACAGTGTGGCATTCTGCCAGATGCCAGTTAAAGTAATAAAAAGCAAAGTGGTACAGTTAGTTTCATAACACAACACGCTGTCTTACTAGTACACAAGGAGACGTTTGATGCCTCAGTCAGTGTGAGAATGGGTCCGCTTTGAGACCTATTTTAAATCCTGACCCCCAAGTTATTGTATAAATACTAAAAGTCTGCCTGGAAAAAAACACGAACAAAGGGGGGCTGCATAATGCAATACAATGTTAAAACAAAACTGTAGTTTTCAGCACTTTTGTATGTTATTTAAATACAAATTGTTGATACTTTTGGTGCTCCTTACATTTTGAGTTTGGGAGCACGAGTGAGGATGATAAAAAGTTAATTTCGAGCCCTGTGCATATGTTGTTGAATCTAAAACGATTAGGATAAGTTAGGAGCTTATTTATAGTTCAGTGGCACATTTATAAATGGGATAAATTCTTCAAAGGTCACTCTAAACATGAAAGTGCTCCAAATATATAAATAATGCATACAATTATGGTGATAAATAGTCATGTTTGCCCTTGTTCTTGTGGCTGGTATCTACGTTTTAGAATGACCTGGAGCAGGTCTTGCGTCAGATTGGCGATAAGGACCAGAAAATACAGAATTTGGAGGCTCTACTGCAGAAAAGCAAGGACAGCGTGAGCCAACTAGAGGCAGAGAGAGAGGACCTCTGTGCCAAAATCCAGGCTGGGGAGGGCGAGACTGCAGTGCTCAACCAGCTGAAGGAGAAGAATCACACTTTACAGGAACAGGTGTATACCACACACTTTAAAAATTTTTTTTTTATTGTTCATTACAGATGTTAGAACACTAATTTGTCTGGGATGGCATTGCATAACATCGCACCATGCAGCGACTATATATATATATATATATAAACACGTGGAATAGAAGACGCCAGAGTTCTTATTTGCTGTGTATGTGATGGGAGATGTACTTACTTTCTCCTCTGTACTATAGTTTATGTATTATTTACATTCGGTTGTTTAATAAAAGAAAAAAAATATGTAAATAACAGTTGGAAGACTGTCCCAGTCCCAATTGGTTTAATGTAAATAACGTCCATATAGGATAGGATTTTGATTATTTTATTTTTTTGACAGGTTAAAGTATTAATGACGAGATATCTGAGATAAATTTAATGAGAACATTAAGCCTTTCCCTTTTTATAATGGGCATCAATGAAGTGGAAACCGCTTAGGATTTTGTCCATAGGATTTTGGTTTTGATGTTTTGACATATGTAAATGTTTATGACAAGAGATATCAGAGAGAAATTGGGTGATCGTTGATCTGTACTTCTGGGACATCACTAACATTAGTCTCAGAACTGATTTCTTTTATTTATTTTTTTGTTGTTGTTAATTATTACAAGACAATAATATTATTCATCCGTCGGGACACTGTCAAGCTTCCATACACAGTAGAAAGCTTAGAACCTCTACTTTCAATCTTTTTCTGACACAAAAGCCAATAATTAATAATAATATATAACGAATAATAAAAGTATAACCTACTCAAACTAATTAAAGATGCATTTATGAGTACCTGGGTACCTGCGGATACCCAGAGGTGCGGGCGTGCATGGATTAGGTGTTTATAGGCAATATAATGACATTTACTCTCAGAACACGTTAGTCTCGTTAGGAAGCCTACACATTACTGCAGCCCAGCCAAATCTGTAAACTACATTATTCCATTAATGCAAACAAAACCCATTACAATTAAAATCACATTGGTTAATGCAAAATATAATTAATATTAACAGTATTAAGACACCGGTAATATACTGACAATTAGCCAACAATACTCTCGGAACTACCATTAATAAATGTAACAATTATTATAGAAACACAAAACAACACGTCAAGTCAGTCAGTTATTTAAACCATAACATGAGCACCATGGGAGAGAAAAAAACAACAAAATAACAAACAAGATTTTCGTTTTTAATATCCTTCACTTTAATGGCCAGAAAGCTCATGGAAACAGAACATTCTATCTGTTTTTAGAACAGTACAGTAATAGCTTAAATAAAGGGTATAATATGCATGTTGTGATGTCTACATGTCTAGGCAAATGAATAAAATGTTAGACTATACAATGAATATAGGCTACATTATGTCTAACAGTAGGCCTAGTTGAACACTTTAGCAGTTTTTCTAAGTGTCTAGAAAAACTGCTAAAGTGTTTGTTTACTATTTCATCATTCACAAAAAAAAATGTATGCCCTAATATTTTTTAATTTATCAGAAAAACACTTTAGCAGTTTTTCTAATTTCCTTGTCTGCGTAAGCTTACCTAGGTTTGGTTTTGTACACAATACAAAATATAAACTATCAAATGTGTTGAACGAGAAACTAGAAGGATACAGTTACATTTGTACTGTATTTACTGTACAGTATAGCTGCCGGTAGAAGTGTTTGGATGTGCTAAACGCCACCTGGCAGTTATTTGGGGAAACTGCACCCAACACCCCAAAACGTCACGCAACATGCCGCGATTGCATCGTAAATTTTTCCGATGCGATGGACACATAAGACTTCCAACATCTGTAAATCAATATTCAGAACTCAAGTGAACTACCACTGAAAGACCACTATTGGGTACCTTTGCTGTAAAATAGCATAATTGTCAAAATGCATGTTTAATAGGGGGAACCCTCAGCCAAATACTAGTCATGGGAGTGTAAAGTGAATTTGCAGGTTACCCAGTTGACAGACAAGTTGAAGAATCAGTCCGAGAGCCACAAGCAAGCCCAGGACAACCTTCACGAGCAGGTTCAGGAGCAAAAGACTTTCCTGCGGTCAGCCCAGGACCAAGCCCAGAGCCTGGAGAACTCAGTTACTGAACTCACCGCCCAGCTCACAGAGAGTAAGGAAAAGGTGGCCCAACTGGACACTCAGGTAACCTCTTGAACTTACAAGTTTAGATGGGACTTATCCAAACATGTCTTAATGAGTGTGTTTGTTGGTGCTTTTTCCTCTCAGTTGAGGGCGAAGACAGAGATGTTGCTGTCTGCTGAGGCAGCTAAGGCAGCCCAGCGGGCTGACTTGGAGAACCATTTGGAGACTGCCCAGCATGCATTGCAAGACAAGCAACAGGTCAGCTCCCTGTTATCCCTACTGACAGTGACATAGTATAATGTAGCACGAAGCACAATAGTGGTTACCATGGTAACAGATAATGAGAATCTAAATAAACATACTGAGTTATTTATTTTTAAGGAATAGCTTAACAAATTCAGAAGGGACTTCCTTTAGGGGGACATCACTCAAACTGTTGGGGATCACCAATCTCTAACATTTTGAGCTATGTCCCCCTAAAGTAAGTTGTTCATAGTTTAAGAGTATGTATGCATGTATGTATGGATGCATGCATGCATGCATAGCTATGAAAACATTGAAATATAGATGCAATGAGCTGCACCACTAGATTAAGAGACAACATTGCATAAATCTGTGAGAACAGTGAACATGAATTCCTTTTATTGCCTATGTCCTCCACCTTTCTCATCCTCTTCTTGTCTGTGCAGGAGCTGATTAAAACCCAAAAGAAATTGGAGGAGCAGGGCCAGAGGCTGCAGGAGAAGCAAGACCAGTGTAGCCAGTTGGAGACCAGCCTCAAGGAAAATAAAGACAAACTGTTGACCTCAGACCAGCGCATAGAGCAGTTAGAAGGACTCAATGAGGTTGGCTACTGTCTGTCTTTTACAAACAGTGTAACAGACTCGGTTTTTTTTTGGAGGGGGGGTTAGGTGTGGGCATTGATAAAGGCAATATTCATGACCATTATGGGTCATGCTATTGTGTATCACATTTTAATGTTGTAGTGTAATTCGGGACACAAATCGAGGAGTGTCCCTTTTTAAGATAGCACTTCTACAGCATCCAAAATACGTGGCAGAGAATCGGTCACCATCTCCTACAGGTCTACCAGCCCTGTGTGTGTTTTTCTCCTTTGAGTATGTATTGTTTCTCCTGTGTGTGTGTGTGTGTGTGTGTGTGGGTTACTCCGTGGGGACAGAAACTGAAGTCGCAGGTGGCTGAGACACAGCTTGCGCGCAACCAGGCGCAGCAGGAAGTGCAGGAGCTCCAGAAGGAGGGGTCTGAGGTCAAGAGGAAGTGCAAGGAACTACAGTATCAGCTAGAAACTGAGAGAACACGGTGTGGTGGAATATTTAGAAGTTTCTTTTTAAATTATTTCCTGCTATCGCATGTGCTGTCTGTATTCATGTGTTTTTGTTTTTTACTTTCCTTTGAAGGGCTGCAACACTACAAGAGGAGGTGAGGAAGTCAGAAGCCAGCTGGAGCGCCAGCCAGCAGCAGCTGGAGCACTGTGAGCAGGCAAAGGCATCTCTGCAGGCCAACCTAGACAAGTTGACCCAGGAAGGGCAGCAGTGCCAGGCAGAGCTGGATAGGAAAGTCCAAGGCTTAGTGGCAGACCTGCAGAAGGCCCAGCAGGAGAAAGAGGCACAAGGGAAAGAGCTTGCATTGACAAAAGAAAACCTAGCCACGGCCAATAATGCGCTGAAGGAGAGTCAAAGCCAACTGGACAAAGAGAGGATGAGCAATAAGACTGCCACAGAGGATAAAGTAAGTCTAACTTACAGTTACTTTTTAAGGTCCTGAAATGTTAAATTTAAATAATAAATTGTATTATTGGCATCAAGGATGAGTGTATTGTTAATATCCACTACAGTCCAAAAATACTTACTAGAAAACCCTACTCCACACAAGCTCATTTTGCATGTTGCTTATCAATTATCAGGGCAGACAGAGACTGTATTTAAATTAATGTAAAATTCAAAATGTTGTGGTTTGAGTCATATGACAGCTCTCCATTCTGAGCACAATAACATGGCTGTATCCCGGCACCTGTAGAGGGAGACGAAACTAAAAAAATGGCTGGATTTATATATGAAAATATAATCAATACCGTATATAGTAACTACGGTGCCTTGGAGGTGACATAAAGAATTGTATTTTTACTTTTTTATTGCATGTGTGATTACTAAAACAGGCGTGTGATTTATTTAAAGTGTGCATGGTTTGTCTGTCTGTCTGAAATCTCACCTCCGTAGTTCCGTAGGGAACACCAGAATTGTTTGTATTTAGTTGGTGATCATTTATGTCATGTTCTGTTCTCCTTAGAATATTTCCATAACATATTTGCTGAAACATGCCTCACTTTTATTTTATTCATTTCGTCTAGGGTTAGGCCAAGCCATTTACACACTCCAATGCAGCTCGCAACAGTTTTAGACATTGTTTAAACGGGAGAAATCTCCTGGCCTATTTATTAACATGACCAAGGCATATGTAAACGAAGTTGTATTGCCTTATCCCTCTACACTTTTTAGGAAAAGAGTTATCAGAAAGCCAGACAGGAGCTTCTTAGGAACATTGAGGCCAATACCAAGGAGGTGAAAGAGGTCAAAGCCCAAATGGAGAAGATGAGAGAGGTACGCTAAGCAAATAGAGATGAAGCCTTACTGGGACAAATTACAATGTAAAATTTGGTTTGCTTATCCGCACATTTTTAGACAGAGGCCGGGTTGAAGACACAGCTGGCTACTACAACAGAGCAGACTGCAAAGACTAGGGAGTCACTGAAAGAAAAGGAGAATGGTGTGCAGCAGTTGCAGGCACAGCTTAAGACAGCTCAGGGGGCCTTTGACCAGGAGAAGAAGAAACTAGAGACTCAAGTTTCTGAGATGCAAAATATCAGTGTTGAGAAGGTAAGATGCAATTGTAGTTATAAGGTGCCCAAGGTCATGGAAATCCAGGAAAGGTAAAATGTTATTTTTCCAAGCTTGGAAACCTAAAATTTGTTCGTCATGCCGATTTTTTTCAACAGCTTTATAATGGGCTGTTTTGGGTATGTATTAATCAGAGAGATGTTTTGGTAAAAGTTGTTGGGAACTGTATACTTTACAAACGGACCATATCACATATACTGTAGCTACTGGTAGAATGCTAACCACAAATTTTAACCTACAGTTTCTGTTGGCACACTGCAGTGTTTTCCTCTCATCTCCAGGCTAAGGAGGAAAGTATCCTACGGGCGCAGGTGTCTGGGCTGGGCCAAGAACTGGCCTCTGAAAAGAGCCGAAAGGCAGAGTTTGAGAAACACTTGAAACAGAGCCAGGACGACCTCGCCAAGCTCCAGTCTGACTACTATGGCAAAGAGTCTGAGGTCTCTGCATTACGCCAGGACCTCAAGGTATGCACACACGATTGCATGTCGTTATTGAATACATATAGTCTCCATTTTTGGACACACTACCACTTAAATGCTATATGTGATTATTGATTTTTCTGGTGACAGTGATGCCGATGCAAAGGTGTCAGAATAGACCTATAAGCCAGTAGCTGAAATCATTGCATATTGTATATTTAACATTTACGGTTCTATACTGTAGGTGTCAGAGGAAAAGCTAAACCTGGCCCAGGAGGATCTGGCTGCTAATCGGACTCACCAGACCGCCTTAGACGCTCAGGTCCAGGAGTTGAAGGTGGTTCGGGCATCTCTGGAGCAGGAGCTTACCCAACGAGAACAGAACCTGACACAGAAGGATCAGGCTTTGAAAGACCTCCAGAAACAACAGGTGAGACAAGAGCGACACACAAAGTTACACACTACATAATAATAAAGAATGTATGTGTCACTTTTTAAAACCCATATTTATAAAAAAAAATGTATTACATTTTTTTTAACATTTGTTTTAATGTGACGTCGTCTCATCTTATTTGACCCCTTGGTATTTCTTTTACTTGTTTTCTTCTTGTCATTTTTTGTTATTGTTATTGTTAATGTTTAATTATAACTTCTCATGCACCTAGGATATGTCTAAGAAGGAGCTGAAGAAAGAAAAGGCAACCGTAGCGGAGCTGAATCAGGCCAAGAATGATCTGGAAAAGACCAGTTTAAGATTGACCTCTGACCTCAAAACACTCGGGGAGAAGTGTGAAAAGGTCACTTACTTTAATTATAACCCCAGTCATGAGTTATACTGTTGGTGTCTCCTCCTTAACATTTTGCTTTTTTTTATAGCTCGTACATTGTCTATTCAGACTACTAATTTATGTACATTTCTACAAAACCTATGCGTCACTTGATACGTCACTTGGTACAGCACTCTTATTTAAAGCAACAATGCCAACATTTTTTCATAGAAAAACACTCAAAGGCAACTTCATTAGGTACACCTTGCTAGTACCAGGTTGGACCCCTTTTGCCATCAGAACTGCCTTAATTCTTCATGGCATAGAGTCATCAAGGTAGTGGAAACATTCCTAAGAGATTATGGTCCTTTTGACATTATAGCATCATGCAGATTTGTTGGCTTCACATTTGTTGGCATCCACATCCAATAGAGCTCCCAAAGGAGCTCTATTGGATTGAGATCTGGTGATTGTGGAGGCCATTTGAGTACAGTGAACTCATTGTCATGTTCAAGAAACATGACAATGATGAAAATGATGTGAGCTTTGTGACATGGCGTGTTATCCTGCTAGAAGTAGCCATTAGAAGATGGGTACACTGTATTCATAGGGATAGATGTGGTCAGCAACAATACTCAGGTAGGCTGTGGCATTTTAAACAATGCTCAATTTGTACTAAGAGGCCCAAGGTGTGCTAAGAAAATATCCCCCACACCATCACACCACCAGCCTGAACCATTGACACAATGCTTCAACGTGTTCAGAGATGATCTTCTGCATACCTTGGTTGTGTAGTTATTTGAGTTACTGTGGCCTTTCTATCTGCTTGAACCACTGCCATCAATAAGGAATTTTTGCCCAGAGAACTGCCGCTCACTGAAAAGTTTATTTTTCTGACCATTTTCTGTAAACCCTAGAGATGGTTGTACGGTAAATCCCAGTAAATCAGCACTTTCTAAAATACTCAAACCCGCCCGTCTGGTACCAACAACCATGCCACGTTCAGAGTCACTTAAATCACCTTTCTTCCCTATTTCGATGATTGGTGTGAAGTTCAGCAGATCGTCTTCACCATGTCTACATGCCTAAATGCATTGAGTTGCTGCCACGTCATTGGCTGATTAGATATTAGCGTTAAGGAGCAGTCGAAAAATGTGTACCTAATGTAGTGGCTGGTGTGTGTAAATGTTTCATGAAAATTTCCATTTATGTCTTCTATAGTCTGGTGTGACATTCTAAATAGACAATTAACTTTGACACATCAAATTTTATTTTCTGTCTAGATTGTATATCTATAGATAGAAAATAGAGGTAGAAGATTATCATAAGGGATTATCATAAAAAAGTTAGTGGAAGTGTTATGAGGTAGAAAAGGTCAGTTGCCGTGTCTCTTGCAGAAGGTGGGTAGTGACTCTGCTGTCCTGACTGCGGCAGGAAGCTCATAATATGCTGGCATCAGGACAGAAAATAGTCCAGACTGGGTTGAGCGACTCTTGCGTCCTCGTAGCGACGATGGTGCCAGCCAACCAGCTGAGGTTGTAGACCAAATGCTCTGGTTGGAGCCTGGAACCTGACCATTGCTTGGAGGTAGAGCGGGGCAGTTCCATTTACTGCCTTGTAGGCCAACCCCAGTGTCTTTAACCGGATGCGGGCCGTGATGGGGAGCCAGTGTAGGTGCCGGAACCGGGGGGTTACATGGGTTGGTTGAATACCAGAAGAGCTGTGGCATTTTCAAATTGTCATAAGGGTCTGGTAGCCTGGTAGTCCGGCTAGCAGAGAGTTGTAGCAGAGAGTTGTCTAGGCGGGAGATCACTACAGCTTGGATCAGGAGCTGCATCGCTTCTCTTTTGCATTGCCTCAATCTTCCCTATATAACAACTAAGTTTAATATTGTAGCTTTGATTGTGAATTGATGTTTATATATGCTGTCATATTCTCCCTTCCTGTTTAGGAGCTAGACGAGTTGCGAGAAGCTAAAAAGCTATTGATCCAGCAGAAACTGGAAGTGCAGAGCCTGGTGGAGGTAGCCAAGGCAGCCCTTGAGCAGGAGCAGATAAACCACCAGGCTACACGAGAGAGCATTGCCCGGAGAGAGGAAAAGCTTCAGATCCAGACCAAAGAGATCCAGGCCCAGTTGGTAAGATCTACCCTACCTCAAAAACTCTGTAATTTTGCTGTGACTACGTGACTATTATTCTTCCTTAACTCGTTGGCCCCGAGTTATTGCATGAAAGTAAGGGAAGTTTGTTTTCAATCAACATGCCTGCGCTAGCTCCTCATATTGACATACAGTAGGTTAGAGAAAAAAGTGTTTGTGCCTTCAGAAGCAAAACAAGTACCAATACCAATACAAGACGCAAAACGTATAATTAATAACTGGTACTTTCACTCACTTTATCGATGACAATATTTGCGACACTATCAACCCTACCCTGCAACGTTTTTGTGGGCCCTTCAGATTTTGCTCAGCATGTATTATGTGTAATAATAAAACAATGAAAAGGTAGCTAGAGTTGTGTTATTATGCCTCCAAAACTTGTAATTTCAGTGTGCTAAGTATACTGTGTATCTAAGGCCAGAAACGTATACCCAATTTAAAAGGTTTTACTTCTTCGGATCAAATAATCTGCTAAATGAGGGGGCTACTGTATCTTATATGTACCAGACCCCACCCCACCCAAACTCCCTCTGCCTCCCTCCTGAAAGGTGACGGAGAAGCGAGCCCGAGAGGAGCAGGTGAAGCGTGGGCAGGAGGCGGAGGCTAAGATGGGCCTGCAGGTGACTGCGCTGAATGAGAACGTGGCTACGCTGAAGAGGGAGTGGCAGGGCAGCCAGCGGCGGGTCGGCGAGCTGGAGAAACAGACGGACGAGCTTCGGGGAGAGATTGCAGTGCTGGAGGCCACCGTGCAGAACAACCAGGACGAGAGACGTGCTCTGCTGGAGAGGTGTGTGTGTGTGTGTGTGTGTGAGAGAGAATATAAAGAGAACATAAAGGCTAGCCTCCACCAACAAGGTGTCACGGACACAGCAGGGGGGAGACAAGTCTGCTTGGTGGATACAAGCGCATCTACTTGTCGCAGATTATCAGGTGATGTCTGCGGATGTGCTTTTGTGGGCGTTAACGCCGATTCAACATCTGAATCTTTGATTGTCGGATAATTGCCAAGTTGCATCAATGGCCAATGAGAGCATAATGAATGAATAGGTCTGTAAGAGTTGAGTTACACTATACACATACACTATAAGCAATATAAAATGAATACAATAACAATCCAGCCTATTCCCCGTTCTTTTTTCAATTTGCAGTTCTGATGTGTAGGTTTGACTTTCCAAAAGCAGTCCATCAAACAGCAGTGTTTGGCCCAACAGTACAAATACGCCAAGTGACTAGTTAACCCGGTTTAGCTTTGCCTGAAAATGCTCATTCTGTACGAGTTGTTAAAGTTTTAAAAGAACTTTTTTGTAGTCTTTTTTGACCTACCTACTTTCTGTTTTTAGGTGCGTAAAGGGGGAGGGGGAAATAGAGAAACTGCAGGCCAAGCTGGTGGAAATTAGAAGGAAACTGGACGACACGACAGCAGCCATGCAAGAACTGGGGAGGGAGAACCAATCGCTGCAGGTCAGGCTTGACCTAACCTAAATGAGTTTAATGAGTGAAAACGGCTCTATCATGGCATAAACAGGCTTTGGTGATCTCAGGACTTATAACGGAGTTAATAACTATTGATTTTGCCCTTGGTTCTGTAGATCAAGCAGACACAATCTCTAACCAGGAAATGGGCAGAGGACCATGAAGTGCAGAACTGCATGGCTTGTGGGAAAGGTTTTTCCGTCACGGTCAGGAAGGTAAGAGTTATGTATTTATGTACAATGTTTAAATGCTGTCTGTAAACACTACTAATACTTAAACATGACCATTCAGAATGTTAAGCAATTGAATTGAAAACCTGAGAGAAACAAAGAAAGTGATACTGACTATAGCTGCCGTACTTTTTTTATTTTTCCTTTTTTTGTAAATTTGTATTTCAAAAACACTTCTAATGCGTCTACATTGCTGGTTGAAGCATGTCCTGAATTCAGAAGAATCTTCTCTGAGAGTCTATCTTTTAACAATACGGTGCTTTGATCAACATCATAGACATGATTTGAGATGCAAAGCAACAAAACATTTTATAAAACAAAAATAGAATTGGTTCATTAAATGCAGCGCGTTTTATCTCAAACATCGGGTGAACTTACTTTGAATCAGTCGAACGTTTTGCTAAAGTTCAGTATCACTTTAACATTTGACGTCTTGGATTTGGTAATACAAGTGTTTGTTTACTGTTCAAGGTTAGTAACAAAGGTAAAAATATAACCGTAAGCAGTGATGATCAGGGTCCAAATATTATATAATTTTACACAGTCATCCGGATGACGGCATTCATTTTCAGACGGAATTTTGAAATATAGCGCTATTCATTGCCTACTGAAATATGATTGGCTGTGGATGGTCATGTTTGTTGTTTGTTAAATTGTTTTAAAACATGTACCCAAGTTACAAATAGTGTTACAAATATAATTCAAATGAAAGTGCAGTTGCATCTAGTGACTAGAGTGGCCACCAATTTGCCAAGCTATCTTGTGCACATTTACAAATAAGCGCCACATCCTGCCTCTCTTCTGTTCCTATGAATATCCAGCACCACTGCAGACACTGTGGAAACATCTTCTGTGGCGAGTGTTCCTCAAAGAATGCCCTAACCCACTCCTCAAAGAAGCCGGTGCGGGTGTGTGAAACATGCTATGAGGAGCTCCAAGGCTGACCTCCTGCTCTGCCTTTTAACGCCCCTCCCATTCGCCAGCAAGCGGAGGAAGGCATGTCCTGTCATATTCAATGTGCACTATAATGAACAGACTCAGTGGATAAACATGTCTCTCCATAGGACTATAGCAGCTCGCCCCTGGCACTGCTGTACAAGCCTTCTGGCTGGGAGGCATTACTTTAGGGCCCCATAGCCCTAATACAAGCAAAGAGGAGTAAATGAAGGGTTTTATTATGGCAGACCTGAGCCACATGGTGGGCCGTAGTAGTGCGATAATTGTCTTTGTATGTGTTTTGTGCCTTCATTGTCCCTGTGGGCTGCCAGAGGACAGAGACAGGGAAAGCCTAACAGCATCCTTCATCTCATCGCATCTATATTCTGACATTGAGATTGACGTACATTTTGTTGGAGGATGGGATGGGATTTGTATGTTGACAGTACAGAGGTTTTCAAACTTTTAGTTTCACATTTTGCCATCCCAAAACGTCACTTCCCCACTCCCTGCATGCACACAAGGTGTCACAGCTATGAACCCCTACTGCATACTGTATCAAAAAAATATATAAACCATGAACACGATTGAAAAATGTATGCACATTTTATCACCCTTAATTAAAAATATAATAAAACTCTCTTGTTTAAACTATCTCATGATCCTCTGAAATCTCCCAGGTCCCGACCCACACTTTGAAAACCACTGACCTAATGTGTTTAGTGTAAAAGTGTGTAATGAATCAGGGATGTAATCCCTGAAATAAAAATTGTAATAATACATTTTGCAGTAACCTCATATTTGAAAGTGAAAAGCAGTAATTGCTTTTGCCTTTTAACCACTACCATTTTGCTTCCTGCCTTTTTATGTGATATTTCACAATTATCAATGTCCCACCAGCTGCCCTGTAATATTATTTGCCTATAAATATTTAATTTATGTTGAGGACACATATAATTCAGTACTGATAATACAGTCAAATTCTGTATTTGATTATCGTTTGCCTCCATTAATGGAAAATGTGACCTATGCCAAATGAAAAACTCATTTATGAGCTAGTTCTTCACAGATTTGACAAATTTTCTCTGCAGCAAAGGCATAGACCATCAAAATGTGCTATGTAGCTTGTAATTTAATGTTTGAGGAAATATAAAGTGTATGTTGGGGAAGGTAATCAATTAAGACTGTTTTGTGTTGATGTTTTCAAGGAAGTATAGTTGGACAGGAAATTCACTTTAGTCAAAGGCAGTGTTGCATTTAGCCTTTACATAGCAGAATGGTTCTGTTGATTTGTAAAGAGGAAGTATTTAGCTTATTTAATGACCAAAGAATGTCTGTAAAATTGGAAATTAAGCAAGAGCCTAAGTTATTTTCACCTCAGTTCAGTCATTTTTAAATGACTGTTCAATGTATTTTTTATTTCAAGGTCCTACATGTATATCACTGAAGATATTAGAATTCAAAAGGCTTTTTCTGTACCGATTTTGTTGTTTCTGTGCTACTTATTTTTGCAAAAAATCTGTATTGCTTTTTCTTTTTTTTTTTCCAGACCAAACACAGCCATGAAATGTCCTTTTCTGAAGCTTGGTGGATCCCTTTGGCATTAACTATTGCTCTTTCCTTTAAGCAATAACTGCTTTCTGTGTTGTGGCTGTAGGAGTGTGTGTATAATAACCTGGTGTTTGTACAGTAGGGTTGCTATGTTGACTGCCTGTACAGTTACTCCATGTTTATTGACTGCTCAAAACCCTGGTATTCTTAACACTTCTGGGGGATTTACAATGCTGTCAATTGCAGTGCTTACAGTGTACAACATGTATGTCAATGAAAACACTGTAAATATTTAATTATTTTGTCATTAATATTGCTGTCAAATTAACATGGAGACATTTTTGTGCAATTGTCCAACAACTGGAGTAGGCTATATAATTATCTCAGTGAAAATGCAGGCTCTTCTGTCACATGCAGCTGTTCAGTTATCTTATTTTAGCTATTAGAAATATTTTGGTTTGTCTAGAATTAACGTTACCCTTGTAATTGCTCCCACGGAAGACTTTTTTTTTTTAAATATATAAATATAAAGTTAAATGCATCAATCTGGTGCACTTTGAGAGAAAAATTAAGAGGCTAGATCTATGAACAACTTTGTTATTGTGAACAATTGTGTATTCTAGTAAACAATTTGAAATCCATTTCACCCAAATTTGGTGCCGATGGTGTACAACACAAATGCTACCATTATAAATTAGTATAAAACAAACTGGAGAAATCTTAAGATACATTCATTGTAGTTGTAGTAGTAGTTACGCCGGTGTAAATCAGTCTTTAGAGATGCTTTTCTGAAGCAACGGCGCAAAACACGTTAGGTATATTTTTGTTATAATGAGAAGTAAGCGGGGCAAGTTAGACTGGATGGCCGCCATATAGTTTAGGTAATTAATGGCAAACACTGTTAATGCCGGTAGAACACTCGTAGAAACGAATGGCCACCTTAACTGCAAGACCAGCTTATTTGTGTTGCGTTGTTTTGTCTAACGTTACCTCAGTTTGTCACAATAAGGCACCATTGCTAAATCCCCTCGCCCAAGGAGTCTAGTCGCTGACGTGGTTGATCTTCTGTACTTTACTGGCCTCCTCTTAACCCTGAGGTTAGCATCTAAATAGCTCAGTATTGTCATTTATCTCTATAAAATGTCTGTATACATTTTTCTTTTCATATCTTTCTCATTGGTTGTAGAAACGGGAAGCACCTGTTGTACACATTCATTGATGTCTTAATTTTTACAAAATGGCACTCTAGACCTGCACTGAATTGTGGCTTGTTTCACATTGATGTCATGCATGATGAATTAATTGGTTCTTGCTTGGCTCACACGTTTTTGTGTAGCTTTGTTTGGTGATTGTGTGGGTGTGCTTCATGCTGCGTTCAAGACGACGGTAAACTCTCTAAACCCAAATGAGAACTTCCGACTTCTGAAAAACGTGCGTTCACGCGATCAACTCAAATAATATGGATGCCCGCAGCCTTGCTCTTTGTAGTTGTCTTTACAAGGAACACATGAACAAGTTATTGCAAATGCTGGCCGTGGTTGAGCAATATATTAGGAATGCAAATATGTCACATACAATAGTAATTTACTTATTAAATATAATTAACATTTGTAATATTAGCCTACTGTCTTACCATAGTCCTACGCCGTGACTGTAGGTGGTATGGCGTCAGGTTGGGTAAATCAGGGTAAAGAAGTATCCGAGCAAAAAATCCAACCCGACAATGCGTTTAAATAGTTTTGGAGGTTGTAATTTCCCTATTTCCGACATGTCATGAACGCAACATTAGACCAGGTGACTGCACCATGTATTTCCACTTTTAGTAAGGGACTACCTTCTACGAAGAGAATGGGGGGGAAAATAATTTGTTCAAATGCACAATTTTTATTATTTTTATTTAATTTCTCCATCTTAACACAAGGTAAATAAATCACATTTCTATTTCCAACGGACTGTGTTTTTTGTTTTTGGTAAATGCAATACCTTGCTAATAGTGCCCTAAATTCTGGGCGGTATTAATTCACTGTGATTGATTCTCTAACCTGTAGGTGCTGTTTCTTTCTTTCTAACCTTAAAAGGTCCTATTTTGTAAAATTCAAGTTTTTACAGTTGTGTGGTGAGTTGTGTTGTTAGAAAGGGCTGAACTAAATTTGAAGTCTAACATGTAATTTAGACAAAATTTGCAATTGCCTTCTAAGGTATCTTGTAAGTTAAGATCTAATAAGTCTACAAAGGCAGTTGAATGGTTAGCTTCCTGTCTTTCGGTTGGAACGTAGCCAAGTCTTAAATGACAGTTACAAAATGGAATGATATGGGGCCTTTAATACCGTCTATATCACTATAACCATCTCACCAGTAATACCAGTCTATACTACCATAAACAACTACAAACAACTCCAGTAATACCAGGCAGCTGAAGAAGGTAATTTTGCTGGCCCACTGTGAAATAAACACTGTTGACGAATGAATGATTCCGACCATGAGTCTGCTATATAAGAGATGAAAAGTAAGACTAGTGGTAGCCTACAATGTCCTTTTTCCATTTTCTTTTGCACCTGCCCATGAGCAAGTCTGTGCACACCAATACTTTACTGTAAGGATAAACAAATAAAATATCGCAAAAAGGTAATAACCAATAACAACTCTTACTACATAACTATCATTTTATTTTAGCCTATTGAAATAATGCCTTTTCAAAAGTAATTTA
>JAOEHI010051829.1:0-48416 GCA_025447815.1 Percopsis transmontana | reverse complement strand
GGATGGAAAGGTGAATGTGCAAGATGCATTGAAGAGCAGACAGGACATGAGCACACTGTTCTCTTCATCGTTTCCTGGGGGATTTCATGCGCCCATCTCAAATAAAGTGGTGACAATGAAATTCAAGACAAAGGGAGTGAAGGTCAATGGGAAGATCATGTGTGACCTTGAGGCGTTGTTTGCTCAGCCGCTGGTGGTGGGGAACAAGAGAAGACTTGGTCCCTGCATCCATCATCAGTGAGTATGGATGCCTCAGAAAGTGTAACAAGTCTGATCGTCCAGCGTCTTGGAATCCTTGTCCTGCAATCCCCACCTTATCTAACGGCGCTGCTTTGGAAAGCAGCAGACCGCACTGATCCACCAGCTGTGAAAATCACCAAGGATGAGACAAGAAGGAAGGAGAGAAAGTCATCATGCCCGTCCTGGGTTCAAGCCCTGTTGCTCCTCCTGCTCTGTTGGACATTATCAGCTCTAGCTGCAAAGCTGGGTTAAAGCCATGTGCAACAGCAAAGTGCAGCTGCACATCTGCAGGCCTGGCCTGTACTAGCTACTGCTTCTGCAAAGGATATGATAGTACATGTTGCAACCCGCTCACACACTCACAGCAAGAAGAGCAAGGCGACAAGAATGAAGAGTCTGGAGAAGAAAATGAAGACAGAGACGATGAGGTTGATGATGAGGATATGCTTTATAAACAGCGGAGAGTAGTAGAAGTGCAAGGCGCTCTTGCTTGAAGAAAAGTTTTCCCAGTTGTAACACGTTGTAAATAGTGTACAAAGAGTTTTCTGCTCTGATAGTTTTGGGTATACTTGTGTTTTAAAACCTGTTCCAGGACTCATGTGTTCTACCTGTTAAACATTCTTTACTTGTATTATACTCCCTTCTCTTATTTTGAGGATATTATTTAACCATGTTCATATTATTCTAGTTTGGTATGGTACTTGCTTTTGCTACCTCCAATACCCAATTGTGAGTCGCCTCATAATGTACTGGTCTGTGAATTAAAATGTACATGTTCTGCATCGTTGGGATAATATAATGTGTTCATATTGATTCAGCGTCCTCCACTTTTAGTTTTAACGGCCATTTTGAAAATGTAATAAATGGATTCAGCGTCCTCAACAACTCCCAAAAACCACTCCAATATTGGCTAAGCAGTTGCTGAAATATTGTCCATATAGGTGATTATTATAATTAGTGTGGATTATACAATTTACCCAATATATGCAAGTTAGCATCCGGCAGTTTCTAAATGCTGTACCCATACTGTACATTTCAAACATAAAACATTGGGGTTCTCAACATTTCCGGGTTCACATTGCTGGCAAGTATAGTTATACTTTCCAAGAGAAGTAAACTTATTACAGACTAAAGCAACAGGCCGACTGTGACCTGTTTTAGTACTTATTTGGACGACAACAGAGTTCTGTTCTCTATCTGCTGTTGCCTTGATGGCCAGTGCGGGTTAGTAGCGTTTGCTCTTTACATAGGCTGTGTTGACAAGAAAATATAAAATTACACTGGCCTTATCCTTTAAGGTTACACATGTTTCACATCATAGCATAAACTGTCATTGAGCCCAGTGATTATGGAGGAGGTACCTGCTCTTGTAGGCCTGTGACGTGGAGTAGAGAATCTGTCCCACTGGGCTACTATAATAGCAGCAATCCCCAGCACGCACACAATGGTGAGGTAGATAAGTCTGGGCTGAGGGGAACAATAGAAGGAGTAGTAGAGCCAGGGCACGAAGGAGCCCATGATCAGCAGGGCGATGCCCGAGTAGTCAAGTCTGGGGGGAGGAGAGGACACAGAACAAACAGGCGTTTGGCTGGGAGGGTCCGACACATACACAGAACCACCAGAAAAAGTCACAATGTCTATTTTTTTTTTTACATTTATATTGGAACACAGACGAGAAATGATTGTTGTATGACAATATAACAATCCCATTAAAATGTAATTAGGATTAGAGAGGAGTGGGGTCTCACTTGGAGAAGGTGCGGGACACTTTCTCAGAGTGGCAGTAGACCGTGTGAAAGAGCCAGGAGAAGCTGAGGCAGAGCACAGCACCCAGGAAGAACATCCCGAATACCACTTTCTCTTGCAGGGGGGCCATGAAATACATGTTGGGTCGCAGCATGGTTAGCGTGCCCAGACACAGGAACAAAATCAGCCCTGAGGATGAAATATAAGGATGGAAATTGCTTAACATGACAATAACATGACAGAAGGGTATAAAGTTCTATTCTGCAGTGTAAAACTGGTACGGATGGAGGATCAAACTATTTGCAATCCAGTTCAAGCTCACCTAAAAGGTGTGTCCAGATGTTTCCCGTCTCTGTATGGATTCT
This sequence comes from Percopsis transmontana, assembly GCA_025447815.1. Lineage (NCBI taxonomy): Eukaryota > Metazoa > Chordata > Actinopteri > Percopsiformes > Percopsidae > Percopsis > Percopsis transmontana. The sequence continues at coordinate 46,065 of JAOEHI010051829.1, read as the reverse complement.
AAAGATACTTCCAAAGCAGGCCCGGAAAGAGGGCATGGGAGGGCGGTGTCCATGTAAGAGGTAATCGTTGTCCTTCAGCCACTCTGGTAGGACATGGAAGGGAATGACCCTCCAGCGTCCCTCCCAAACCTGAAACATGTAATTTGTCAAAACACTTGGCTTTGTGATTAACATGTCATCTGACATTAAAAATGAATGGTTCAGCTTTTACCAGCATGTCTTGCTAGCCTGGTAAAACCATCCTGATTTCGCAAGCTCCGCCTACATGATGTGCTTCACTCTAATTAGCAGTCTGGGAACTCTCAATTCTAAACCACCAGGCGGTGCCAATAGGTTTCAGTCAAAACATTATCAGGCGATTGGATCACCTTCAAACAACCAATCAGAACAAGACCCACGTGGGAATGTTTTTTCGAACACAGGCACTTAATTGCTGTCGGCACAAAGTGAACTGATTGACAAATGGTTTTGAGTTCCCAGACTGATATTTGAAGTGGAGGTTGCAAAAATCAGGATGGTTTTACAACATTTTTACATGTTTTTTTTTCATCTATAGCAGCAGATACATCTGCATTGATGCTGTAAATATATTGGATACTTCCACAAGCTTAGTATTAAAAAAAATACGAGATATCAAAAGCTTTACTTTGTGTACGAACTCCTCCATCTTCTCCATAGCATGGTGAGCCTGAAGGGGTAAGGTTAGGACCTCTCCCACCTCTTCATCCTCCTCCTCCTCCTCCTCCTCAGCAAGCATTGCAGCTCCCTTTAAACACATTACAGAATTGCCTGATGAAGCAACTGCGCACGGCTTCAAACGTTTTATCCAACATTTCTGTACAACATCCCTACCTCTGGAAGGAGGCTTTTGGGTACCGTTTGTCGACCCCCCTCTTTCAACAAGGGACCCAGCTCCATCAGCTCCACATCTGGGACTTGGCAGTCCTCAGAGATCCGGCAGTCTGCATCACTTGCAGACCCGTTTCGGCCTGACATAAGGAGACTGCCTGATGACCTGCTCACTGCCTCTGTGTTCTGCTTGAGCCTGGCACTGAAACTTCTTCCTGAGCTTTTGAACCAGTAGAAATCACTCGTTATAAAAGGAGTTAATTACAGATTATGCATACATTGATTTTCAAATAAATTGTTTGTTGTACATTCGGCTTTCAAATATCTACAGCCTTATCCGGATGACGTAAGGCTGTGGCAATGAATGCTGGAGAAAGACAAAGCGGCTAAAAAAAAGAATACATCAGTGTCACTGGCCAAAATCAATTTTATAAACAATAGCTCGAGTTAAATTGCGAGTGTGTACAGTATAGAAAAATAAAGTCATACCTACAGATCAGTCTAAATTTACGACAGACACAAGCAAGAGGCTTTAGTTAATCTGACACGAGCCAAAGCTGACCTGGTGAATGTGCATTTGCAGGGAACAAAACGTAAACAAGCGTAAAGGTGACGATAATGAGACCATGTATAATGAACACTTCGACACGGTAACAAGTGTAAATCTATATTGAGTAAATGTTACTGAAGTGAATTAGGGGATAACATAGCTAAATGTTAGTGGTTATGTCTAGTTATCGTCGTCAGTCAGCTAATATTACCAGTACCTATACTAGCTAACGTAGCGTCCATCGCTGACGAACCCAACAGCCGAAAACTAGAACGAACATCTGTCTGCCAACTGCCCGTACGGAACTAACAACTATTATTTACAAACTTCCGCTAAATATGGGTTGTTTTTATTTCATTAAATCGTTATTTACCTGATAATGTAGCGTACTGGCCAGGTAAGTGTATTATCAATAGACGAAATAGAATCTCTTCCGGAAATATGATCGCTTCCGTGACGCCACAGAGTATCAAAATAAAAGCACGTGTTCTATTTGTCTTCATGTAGTATAGGTACCTAAAACTATTACATGTAGCTCAAAGCTGTTGTTAGGCGATAGTAGCTAATTGTAGTAGCTATTATATATACACTGGCAACAAATATTTATATGGAGAGCAGTAAAAAAGACACGAGTCAATTTAAAGATGGGCGTTGTCATAATTTGCTTTTTAAATTCAACATTTGCATGCCTTAATAATGTACAACTATTACCTTGTAGCACGAATATACAAATTATTAACTATGAATTAACAATGGTGAAAGTGATGTAGCTTTCAATTTGGAATCCTTGGACGAGTGTACATTTAAAAAAAAAATTTTTATTACATTCTTAATGTCCACAAAACCTTTTTTAACATCATGGCATCTATAGTTCCACTTATAAAACAACTGTAACTATGGCAAAATGATAAATAAAAAAAAAATAAAAAAGAGGCACACAGGGTAAGATTGTGGTCTGGCAATATATTTATATTTCTGAAATATCCATACACTGGTTAATGTTTGTATTGTCAGTCTACGCTTTCCTTGAATTCACAATAGATCCAGTGGTGCAAATGATAAATAAATTAATGGACAAGCCTCTGTTGGGTTATATTTAGCAGTGACTACATCTGCTAAGCAGTTAAATAATCCATACATAGAATAACAGTCTGGTTGTAAGATGACCTTGTATAAAACGCCTCTAGGGCATCTCACCTCTTGAGTATGTTGACATTCAATTCAAAATGTAGTTTGGTTTTATTTCATTATCTGATCTGCTGCAGTGTTTCTACATCAACAACCACAAAAGATCTGGCACCCCCATTTGATTTGCATTGGCTTCTAAAGAATTACTTTAGCATTGGATAACAGGCTGCCCGTGATGCACCCTTATGAGCAGCAGGGACAAACAAGTACTATTAAAGCTCATGTTGTCTACCTAAGGCCCCTACATACAGACACCTTTTGTTCAAAGTAAATCAAATTGGTTATGAAAATACAGTTAAATAGTTGTTAAAGGTACATTCCTCGCTTCGGAATTTCCCAGAGTTTGAAACCAGCATTACAAAATGTACCTTTGAGTGTACCTTTAACAAATAACATAGAAATGTAAGCATAGCTGATCAATGAAAGCAACTGTAAGCTCTGGTTTGTGCCGTAAACTGAAACTCAAGTTATATACGTATGTGTTTGCCATATATAGCAGGTTCTCTGACCCGAGAAGCACATACTTGAAATTGTACTCACTGTAAGTCGCTTTGGATAAATGTGTATGCTAAAGGGGAGCCAGGGTAGTCTAATGGTCTAGGTGTTGCACTCCCAGCCAGAAGGTTGTGGGTTCAAGCCCCAGAGTTGACCTACCTGTAAGCATCCTTCTTGAGCCTTGAGCAAGATGCCTAACCCCTATCTGCTCCATGTAATAGCACCATGTAATTGTAAGTTGCTTTGGATAAAAGCATCTGCTAAGTGACCTAATTGTAAAAGCAGAAATTTGCATGGTAAAATGCATGACTAATAAGGATTCAATCTGAAATTCATCAGTTCTCATTATGCATTACACTAAACAATCAATATTTGGTTCAATTTTTTCCCACGGAGGCTATGAGTATGAAATTGTTTAACTGATACATATCCAACAATACTTTTACTAAATGCTATGCCTAGAGAGTTTGTGACCTCCCAGATTAATTTTATAATATACTGTATTAATGTCATCAAGCCATCAAAGGTTTACATACCATTCAGATTAAGTACCTATTGATTAGTTGATTAAGTCCTAAATTCATTTACGTACAAACTACTATAGTAAATCAGTCCAAGTTTGTGTTCACAAATATTCAGTGCATGAGAAAAACGAACACATTTAAACATAAACCACAGTCATTCAAATAAAATATACTGAAACAACAATATAATAAAATAAAAGATGAAACAAAAAATAAACACTACGGTCTATGAAGCAACCATGTCTTCAAGCATATTATCTCTGATGTTGCCAATGAATATGCAGGTTTACTATGTGATGTGCAAAAATGAATACTTGATCTCAGTGTTTTTACCATGACATGATAAGTACCCAACAACACTAGGCTGTCAGGATGATTGAGTAATTGTTGTCCTTCTGGAAAAGTGACTAGTGTCAGCCTGGTGAATGATTTGTGGTCTAAGACCTAGACAAGTGATTTTTAGTGTAGATAAAAGGAGAAAACAGCTCCTAAATCTCTCTCAATTCATAATCTTTTAGTGGCATTTTACTACTTAATATTTGACATGCTGCAACTTAAGGGACACTGGATTTGTGTCCAGAATTGCCCTTGTAGTTGAAACCAGCGTAACATTGTTGATTGGGTTTCACACTCAGAGAGCCCATGCTCCTCCTGCACCTGTGCTTTGGAAATGCATCAGTGAGTCAGTGTGAGGCAGGATGCAAATCCTTAGGCCAATGTGGGTTTGCCTTTGAAGAAATAGTCCAGCTGCGGTCTCTGTGTAAACATCTTCATTGAGAGGGCAAACATTGGTCTCCTTACACTTGACTAAAAATCTCAGAAGTGTCCTCCACAAACCATTGCACTGGAGAGTCACCAGCAATCCTCTGCAGACCTGTTCTTTGGATTATCTATATATGAGCAACCAAAACAGGGAACAATGTTTTAGCACCTTTTCCAATAAATATACAGTATATCAACTAATTGACTGAACTTTGACCAAAACATTTTTTCCACTTCCACACCTCCCTATAAATCATACTGATGAGGTTTGTCTAAATTCTTATCAGCTTTACTAAACGTCCTTGTGGTGCTTACATAATAATCTCAGCCAAACATATGAAAAATTATATATATATATATATATATATATATATATATATATATATAGGCGATTACAAATGCCACAAAAATCAATGCCCATATCTCCCAAAGCATGCCCTTTAAACAGTAGTAGAGCACCAAGTCCTTCAATGATACATCTGTAAATCTAACCTAAAAAATATCTCGAGACATGACTTGTTTGTTGAGGCTATCAGTTCTGTAACAAACCAAAACAAGAACGTGTTAAAACGGTATGAGACAGGTTTGAGAGAGAGCGTACATGGATCTAGATATTGTGGGTGTTTTCAGGAATGCTTCTTGCATTGTGCAACTGAGCCATGTGGGTCGTAGTGGAGACCACAACACCTAAGTGGCTAAGAATGAATGAGAAAGAAAGTACTGCTACAACAAAGCAATCGAGGATATATTGTCAATTGAATTGACACACACATTAAAATGGAATATAAATAAACACATTTTACCTGTTCTTGGTACTTGCGATTTTGGAGGAGGGGTGATCCCTGGTTTAGGGGGTTCTTGACTCTCACTGCTCCCTGCCTGTCGAGGGAGCGGGGTCTGGGTGGTCTGAACTGGCTGCGCTGGTGCCACGACTTAAGCTCTTCATTCACCACTTGGCGAGGGAGACCGCTGTAGCAGGGCTGTGGATATTCCCACTGGGAGGGAGAGTGAGGGAGCCTGACATCGAGGGGCGAGAGCCTCTGTGCCATTGGAGAGTACACAGGGGCTTCTGAATGCCAGCGGTCGTATATGTTGGGGGAACAAGGAGCCGGCTGGCCATAATAGCGCCTTGACATATCCAAATCAAGTGCGTATTCGATGCCTTCATTGTAGTGGCTTCTATGAAAGCTGGGGCTGGTCTGGTGCCTTGAATTCTGGTAAAAGACGGGACACGGGAACGCTAGCGGGCTAGCGCTGCCAGTTGCTGGCGAGCTAGCGCGCTGGTACCGGAATGAAGGCTGATACTGGTTAGACAGGTCACAGGGCAGTTCGTGACACGGAGAGCTGTTGTAAGATGAGGAGGAGTGGTCCGAGTGACTGTCGTCAGCGCCCGCCTGGCTTCCATAGGTCAGCCTGGGGCCGGGAGCCTGTGGCAGTGCTGCCGTGTATTCTGTCAGCCGCCTCCTTGGGCGACTGGTGCGACCGCGGTCCTTAGTCGAGTCATAGGAGCATTCAGTGTTGGATAACCTGGAAAGAGGATGTAAGAATGAAGCACATATTGTTCCAATACAACACACATTTTTAGCATTTGATTTGCAGTTAAACAAATAGATAAAACACTAAAGCTACCTTAGGGAGAGGTTTCGGTGCAGACGCATCTCTGGTGTGGATGGAGTGCTGCTTGACTGAGTGTGTGACAGCCTCAGATGGGACATCTGCGCTGGCAAGCAAGCTTCCAGTGGCGGCAACACCTGGGCTGGGCTGCTGAATAGGTAACACGAAGAAGCAATATGTGAAGACTTACGCTTGACAGATAAAGGGCACAACGCGCTGCTAGACCGGCTTTAAGGACAAGCTGGCCAGTAAAAATAATACTGTTGTTACATCGATGTTGCCAAAGTGAAAACAACCACCAAGATTCAAACCCCAGGTGAGGTAGGAATACGTACAATATCACTTGCACTCTTCCCTGCATCTCCGCCGGGCAGAACCTTGTATGATGGGATGTCCCAGAAAGGTTTTCTATTGGACAACTATTGTTTACACTACGATATATGTTTTTCATGCTCATAATTATTATTTAAGTATGCATGCGTTTAAGGGGACCCTTTAACTGCCCTTGGTCACAGAGACGTTTGATTAATTATTAAATCAATACAAAAATGTTGTGGCTTGTCCCAACATCTTTTCATCTATCTAATTTAAAGACAAGATCCCCCATCATCATCAAACATACAGTAAGTTTAATATAAGCAGTTAAGTCATTAAGTAGAAACACAATGAGGTTGTTTACCAGAAGACACTTATCATTTCCAAGACATGGAGAGATTTCCCGTTTTACCTTGACTTGCTGGAAGAGCGGGACTTTTTCGTCTTCTGATACGGCTGGTCGAGACTAGTCTCTGTCCAAGGGGAGTGTTCAATGGGAGGGGGCTCATAATCGAAACTAGAGTTAAAGCTCAGGACACTTTCTTCTAGACGTGGGTGGGGAGGCTGGCTGGGGCTTAGCAACAGGTCCTGTGGGGTGGAGAGAGACAAACAGGAGCTGTCTGCAGGTGTCGGGGTGGACGCAGAGTGAATCCCAGGAGAGGCAGTCTCCTCTTGAAGTCCAGTGGATGGTTGAGATGACAATTCTAGAGAAACAGATAAGGGATTCAATATATGTGATCGAAAAGACACTCCAGGATGCATGTCTGTAACTGGTCTTGTGGGTAGAACTAGTATTACAAAAACATGCACATTTGTATACAGCTGTATACAGAAACTTGGGATTCTAGTGGCACTATAACTCAGTGAAACAGACATTTATTTGTATAATGGAGGAAACCAGGTTGTTTTGAAAACCCATCACATTTTCAGTCCAGTATTTGTGGAAACCTTTAAGCTCTATCTAGCTTTTACAGTACCATTTTTATAGTGTCTTCTGGTTTTGATGAACGCACCAATCAAACCAAAAAAGAAAGCTGAAGACTCACCTTCATCAAGAACCGCTAAATCAGATAACGAGCTGTCATCAGAAGTGCCTTGTTCTGGGGGAAGGGGGGCATACAAATTATAGAAACCCTTAAATCATGCATCATATACTTTATACATGCATCTAACTGAATACAAGACATTTATGTGAAATGTCGATCATGGTTCATATATATGTAGAGAAAATGTCTCCAAATTATTTGTAAATGCCAATTACCATGATCCACAAATATTCCATGATTTACAAATGTGTTTTGCTATCCACAAAACACAAAATCCCTTACTCATGACTTGTAAGTCATATATTGTTTGTAATTTGTAAAAATACTTTATACTTTGTGTGTGCATTTCTCAAGACATTCTTTTCACTTTTGAGACACTCTTTTGCAATCCACACACAAATGTGCCCCACCCCCTTTCGACAATGACATCCGGTAGGCGGCGGCAGTGTTGTTCAATCAGCCAGTGAGCAAGTCACACCGGTGTTATATATGTCCCTACTGGTTTCCAAGCTAACTGGTTTTGAGACATTTTTCTCTCCATACATTAAAGGCATATCCAGTAACCACAGAAATATAATTTCACTGGTGTGAGGATTAAAAAAAAAAAAAGGGTTTTGTCGTGTACTCTGAACACACGGCTCTCACCTTGATGTAGATTATTAAAAGCTGGAAGTGTTGAAGCTCGGCCGCGCTCGAGTCGAAGCTGAAAAGTGGTTTCTTGCAGCTGCCTGAGCTTCTTCTCCGCTCGCTTACACTGCTGTAACCGGCTCTTTTTTATCGCCTTGCTCAGGTTTGCCTCGTGGCAGAGCTTGCGGGCTGCCTCATAGATCTTCAGTTGTAGAGCCAGCTCAGTATCCGCCGAATTCAGTTCCGACTCCTGTGAGATCACGGCGAAGAGGTGTGATATGAATGTAAATTCATTAAAAAAGTTCTTAGAAAGATATTATATAGGCAGATGCAGTTAAAGACCTTAAAACGGAAATTAACTTTTGTTCAGATCTTGACTCTGTAGCTTCCTTAAATATTAATTTGAAGTCATGAATCAACCACACCATTGCAGTAGGTAGATGCTGGTTGTAGGTGCTGGACTGTGAACTTGCTTGTATTAATCCATCATTCACTCAATTTATTTTTTGTGTCTATTTCACGTGTCTACAAAGAGGATCGTACTGGTACTCTAAATTAAGCACTAAACTATGATTCTGCAAATATGAGTAGGCTACAGTAGCTTGACACATACCACCAGTAAAGACAGTTATCAGCTTTGTAGACACGTTAAAAATCTTTTAAAAAAACAATAGAATTGAGTCCTAGATGGATTATTTGTTACAATATTTTACAAAAGTTCAACTCTGATTCGTTCTTGCATTCTGAAGTCTGCAGCCTGTGAACAGCAAGGCAAGGTACTCCAGCGCCCAGAGCTAAGTACCTCTGCCCCTTGAGGAATGTTTTGGTCATCCAGTTTAAATGCCGCTCCAATACGTCTCCGGACCTGAGGGGGCTTCTCTCCCGGCAGAAGGGGGTACTCTGCTGGCAGCCGCCCTGTCAACTCCTGAGGGCACAGCAAAACAATTCGAAAGTGAGTGAATATCTGGAAAAGCTCATGTTTGCATAAATAGGGAGTTATAATCTACCGGTACCTAAACCTTTTTCAAAAAAGAGAGTCATACAGGAAGTCCTTTATTTCTACTCAAGTCTCAAGTTTTGAAATGGTGTGCGAATATTTATCCTTCAAAACATGTTGAGGCATATTAAGTTGCTTAATAATACCTTTATTGGACAGATTCCATTTCACAACACATTCTTTTGAGTCTCACTTGCTTAATGCATCCAGTATCAACCGGCCTACGTTTTTACAGTAAACTTAAAAGAGAAACTAATGCACGAAACTTAAGAGAAACTAATGCACGAGATGCTAATTTTACTGAGAGAGAAGTCTCAACACACCCACACACTCACTTTGTCACTCTTAAGTCTTAGCCTTGTTTGCAGACAGAGGTTAACAAAAGAAGTGCTGCCTATGGCCTTAGCTCATCATTTGTCACTGGTAGAAGGGTGAGCTGTCATGAGATCCCATTTAGTACACCTAAAGCATGCCTGAACAGGAATGCCCGAACAGGAATGCCCAGCCCAGTTGTCAACACAGAAAGGTACAGAACGAGCAGGTCTGAGATTTTCCCCAACAGCAGAAACTGTTCTGTTCAGTCTGACATTGTCCACACAAAAAAAAAACAATCTGGACACAAACGAAACCTTAGTCTTGCCATCACTACGTCGCTGCATATCATTTAATTATTCATCCTATTTTCAAATACAACATGTGGTTTTGTACGGGGATTTCCAGTCGTAGCACTGGGAGAAAAGACAGAAGTAAGACATAACTAAAGTTCTTCCAGTTCTTAAGCATGGCGTCTGTCTGAGAAGAATCCTACAGATAAACACCTGCAAAGGCTGTGCTCAGTTCCAATGTCTTATGTTTGTAGCAGGGCAATTAGCAAAGGGTTAATACAAGCTATTACACCACAGCAGCCCATAAAACAGTGGTAGGTTTCTCTCTTATAGACTTTGTAATAGGCTGATGAATGAAGACCTGTCAGAGTATAACCAAGTGCCCTTTGATTGGCACGCTAATGTTGCCTTTAGTCTGCGGGCCTGCCCACTTGTAGCTGGCCAGACCTCCGAGCAATACTCACAGCTTCTCTGATGCAGAGACTCTTTAGCTCCAGCAGGCAGAGCTGTAGGCGGTCTTGGAGGGATTGATTCTTGAGTTTCATGGCCCGGGTGTGAGTGGTCACATCCTTCACGTTCGATGTGGGACTGTCACAGCCTGTGACACACACACACACACACACACACACACACACACACACACACACACGACTCAAATTAGATTATGTCAGCGAAATACGAGAGAATTAAGTTGTATGGTTATATGTACACAAATGTGTACATAGTTGATGGTTCCATATAAATGCATGGCATATTCATATTTCATCATATATTTTATTCATATTTCAACCTAGAATAGTATTCCTAATGGCTATGTTGGTTCACAAGGGTTGAGCTGAGCCTTGAAAAACTGTCCTTGGTTTGTGTTCTTCTCTGGTGCGTAGGTCATAAAATTGTCTATTATAATTATTATTATAATTTTTTTTTTTAAAGGATCTAAAATTTTACAGTTTTTTCATGAGCTCATCTCTTCCACTGGAAATTATTCTGCCGTCATTCTTGAGCACTACTTCAATGACTGTGTCAATGTTGAATGCAACAAAATGTATTGTTGTCTGTTGAGACTGGCATTTGTTTTTGCAGTTTTCCAACACTCAATAAAATATAAATAAATAAATAAATAATAAATAAAATAAAATACACTGAATTAGACTTTACTTACAGCCACTACCGACAAGATTGTTGTCTTTTTGTTGCTCATCTGTGATGGATCTTAATTTAGGAATGGCATTTAGCTAACCAGTTTGATTTAGTTCCAACAAAAGATGTCACTACAATGCAAAAATGCAAAAATAATCCGTAGGGACTTTTGATAAATTACGTTGCACTACCTTTTTGGGCAACTACAAACAACACTCTGACAACACACAGTTCTAAACAAAATGTATCTCAGGCATTACTTGAGATACATTGCATTTTCCCCACTGTTATACCGAAACATATTCAAAACACACAGTATACTGTATGTGGGATTTCAACTGTAGCCTTGTGACCCATGGTGACTAACGACAATACAATCACTCTAGGAAGCTCTGGGAACGGCTTTGGACAAAGTGCTTGCCTTCAGAGATTATTAACAAAAGTCCCTCCAGGTACTGAAAGAGGTGGGACAGGAAGCATGTGGGACAGGAACACAATGACTAGCCGATCACAGCACGGAAGTAAAAAGAACAGCATTACAAGTACAGTCAATTACCCTGTGATCATGGACTGATATCTAGTTGTACATTGCAGGCTTAATCACCTTTGGAGGTAACAATGATAGAGGATATAAACATTTTGGATTTGGTTCACAGAATGAAATTTATGTGGGATGTGATGAATATAGCAGTTACATAAGCACTTGTGATTATCCTTAATAATGTTCAACTAAGTAAGTAATTATCATATTCATTTTGCTACCATAAGCTATTAAGTCTTATATAGCAAGTGACTGCCTTATATCCAGTGATGTTGCCCCAATCCCAGATAATGCTCTATTTCAGGGGACTGTGGAGTATTATATGGCTCCATGACTATGATTCACCTTTGCTTTAACAACATAAAAACCATTTTCTGGAGACACTACATATTAAATACATTTCCAGTAGTAACTGATACACCTATTATGATTTCATGTTTTAAAAAAGGAGTAAACTTACTGGACTCAATATGTCATTGTTTTTAAGACTGTGTAGGCAAAATTTATTTTTTGTATTACACTCCTGTTTGTTGTCTTTTTCAAGGTGAGGTCGTTTCAGCGGTTCTTTGATAAGAGCATTATGGTTTGGGATGGGTGTGAAGTTCAAGGATTGATTTATTTTCTATACAATATGCGTAATGATAGAATTTATTTTTTTAATGGACTATCGTGTAAAAATGAGGCTATCCATGTACAAAACATTTATTTTTGTTTTGCGAGGATTGGCAATATTGATTTTAAAAATAGACAAAATGTGTTCATGTCAGTTTAGTTAAAAGAGAAGACCTCTTCGTACTGACCATGGCAACTGCATTACAGCTAAAGTGGGTGTGGGTGTGTACATGTTCATGCATGTGGACTTTGTCCAATCCTGTTTCTCAGGATTTGCGGAAAACCGTTCCTCTGAACCATGGGATTATATGTGGATTGAAAGGCAAACTCATGCATTTACACCATATGGAGGTTTTATAATGGAATCAATACTAGATAATACACACTACAACTTTCATGGCTATAAACATTGGTAATTCCAAACAGAAATAGGCATCATAATATCCATAAAAGATAATAGATCCATAATACTAGGGGACCTGTCCCTAAATCCTGGTAAATAGAGTTCTTTCTCACCCGAGTGAAGGATGATACCACTGTCTGTGTCACTGATTTCCCCGTTGCACTCCATGTCAGTGGGTTAGCGTGTGGCTGCTGTTCTTCAGGCCGTTCACCATGCCCTGTCAAGAATAACAACAGTTAGCAAGCAGGCAAGATCACTTTTAAACAATAACCTTTAAAACATGCAAAGAAAGAAAAGTGATGATTTGTGGCGTCTTCAATTCACGTCAGCTTCATGAGGAAAGCACTTTTAAAAACACAAATCTTTGTACCAACGTGCTACCAATGTGTGACCGCAAGATAGAATCTCTTAATCCGTGCAAAATTAAGAGATTTTTTTGGAGGAGAGCACTCACATTGACTTTAAAATCAGTGTGTTTCTACTCTCATCAGAGGTGGTTGAGCTGCCACTCAGCTAGAGAGGTTCTGGGTTTACAGTTTGAATACAAAGGCCACAACGGCATTTAAATGACTGAGCATGAGGAAAAAGATGATCTGGTCTGATGAGACAAAAATTGAACTCTTTGGGCAGAACTCCAAGCACTATGTCTGGTGAACAGACACTGCTCATCACCTAGCTAATACCATTCCTACGGTGAAGCATGGTGGTGGAAGCATTATGCTATGGGGGTGCTTCACAGCAGCAGTGACATGGAGAACAGTCAGAATTGAGGGAAGGATGAATGCAGCCAAATACAGAGGTCCTTAAAGAAAACATGCTCCAGAGTGCACGCAACCTCAGACTGGGGCGACGGTTCCCCTTCCAGCATGCGATGACCCAAAGCATTACAGCCAAGACAACGCTGGAATGACAAGTCTCCGACTGTCCTTGAGTGGCCCAGACTTAAACCCCATTGAACATATCAGGAGAGAACTGAAGATGGCAGTTCACAGACGCTTCCCATCCAATCCTATGGATATTAAGAATGGGATAGACTGCCCAAATTCAGGTTTAGTTTTTGTGAATAGGTGAATGTCTATGAAGTTTTTTTTTGGTCGGTAGTTTATCGGACGATGTCCTGATTTTGATGAGGTTTTCAATCTGCTTTATTAAGCATCCGGCAGTCAACACAAGGCATATTAGATTGTTTGACCAGTGTTACCTGGCTAGGCTAAAAACAGACAGCGGCTGCAAGCGGCTTACGTTTGGCAGTACACGATCCGGTTGGACTGTTAAAAGACAGCAGATAATCAAAAGAAAAATGAGTGAGCATCTTTCTGCTAATAATAAGTCATGGGTGCGATTTTTTTTATGTGTAGTATTTATGACTGGACAAGGTTATAAGAGACAATAAGGAAGAGAAAATCACTAGTCAACATATGTTGATATTAAAATAATAATAAAAGTAATAAAAGGGAAAACATCTATAATATCTTCTCCGTAGACCATAACACACACCAATAGGGTTTTACCAGTTATCATACAGAACAGCAATTCAAAACTAGGAGCCTTATGAGACAGGGAAGCAGTAAAGGTTGTTCTTGTAAATGTCACACTACCAACACGGCCAGAGGGTCTGGGCTGGTGAAGGTATGCAAAGTCTGGGGGGTTAGCTTCTATTAAGAGGATGGAATCACCTGAGTTTAACCAGGTATCTAGTTGGAGGAGATAAGGTCCTGACAGACTTATTTGATACCAAGTTCTCACATCCATCCAGTAAACTAAATGTAGCACAACCGGTTGTTGGAGCAGAATGTCTGGAAGGTTTAATATAGTGAAGGTTATATACAGTTGCTGTCAATACAGTTGACAGCTCTTGGGTGACAGCTATTACATTAACGATAATACCTTAAAGTAATAAGAGAGGGGATAAAGGGGGTAGATGGGAGTAAGGTGCATGTTAATACCCGTTTGCGTAAACTCTAGTGAGTCCCTAGCAAACAAGTCAGGGCAGCTCAGAAAAGCCACAAAGTTGTCCACATAAGTAGGACCCCAGGCACAGCAGTAGCTTTTCACCCAAAAATAGAGTTGGCTTATTCCACTGAAATGAATGTCCCCAATAATAAGGCCCAAAAATCATGCTCCATTTTCCAGAGTGTAGGACTGTACTGACAATGGTTGTGTAGTCTTCTTGTGGTGGTGGTTGAGCAAGGCCTGTTAAAGAGAAGTAGCACCTCATCTGATGCCTCTCTCTCGCCTTGCCCCTTGAAGGAACTGTAGGCTGATGTCCATTGATGACATGCTTCTTTGGAAGACTTCTGTCAGTGTGTGGTGGTGGTGGTGGTGGTGGGTGAAAAAGCAATGGTCTGCTGCTGCTGATCATCATGAGTTCGATCCCCAAAATGCCTGGTCTACCTGTAAGCATCCTTGAGCAAGATGGCTAAATGATACCTTAATACTTCGTTGTAAGCCGCTTTGGGTAAAAATGTTCTTCTAAATGACCTAATTGTAATTGGCTGCGTTGGCCCACATGCTATAAGAGAATTCACAGCAGGCAGGTTGGCAAGCCTTGCTAGGCCATACAGGGCCTAGAAAGCAAGGAGTTTGAGGAGTGGTGTCCAGGCCAGCAGCGCAAAGTGGTTCATCGGAGAAGAGTCATCGCGTCTTCTATACAATCTTGGGCCTCTCACCACCACTTAAGACAAATGAGTGGACGATTTGGAGTGGGACAGGAAGTAGGACAGGAAGTAGGACAGGAAGTAGGACAACCACAAGCTACAGGGAATTATATCCTTTATATAGAGTTTGGATTTAGCACTGAAATTTGTTTAGCCTGAGCAGCAGGTTTTGGTGACTTGGTGAATGCTGTGTCTATGAAGTTTATCTTTGGTCAGTAGTTCATCGGATGATGTCCTGATGTCCTTGTTGAAGTTTTCAATCTGTTTGTTGGCTTTATTAACCATCTGGGAGTCAACACAAGGCATAGTAGATTGTTTGACCAGTGTTACCTGGCTAGCCTAAAAACAGACTGCGGCTGCAAGCGGTTTAGTTTGGCAGTGCACGATGCGTTGTGCACAAATTCCAATACTGAGCAACATACAGGAAGTTCAGCTCTGGGTAAACTAATCTCAAGAATATGTCAAAAGCCAAAATAAGTTCCCTGAACTCTTTAAGTTGACACAACTTTAAAAGTATTCAACGAGTACTTGAAATGTCAGCAGTCAGATGGGGCTTAGCTCTCTGACCAAGTTGAACAACAACAAATTCTTCTTGATCACCGTTTTTTTCATCGCAGTCTGATTCAAATGGCAAGGTAGCATGCTTGTTACCTAGAAACATGGTGACCTACCTAGAAACATGGTGCCCACCTTTTGATGACGTATACCAGCGCTGCACTTTACCTCTGCACCAAGCGTCTGCATTATGCTCTGCACCCTACCTCAGTGAATGAAGAGCAAATTTCTATGTGAAG
Source organism: Percopsis transmontana (assembly GCA_025447815.1). Taxonomy (NCBI): domain Eukaryota; kingdom Metazoa; phylum Chordata; class Actinopteri; order Percopsiformes; family Percopsidae; genus Percopsis; species Percopsis transmontana. The sequence continues at coordinate 30,346 of JAOEHI010051829.1, read as the reverse complement.
GCAGCTTTGCGGTTTCGGTCTCAGAACCGTTAAACCCCTCATGCGCATACAACTTATTCCACTAACCTAATGGAATAATGGCTAGTCACACCGGCGTTCAAACCAGAGTAGATTAAAACTATGACCATCTAGCCCACATAGCATCAAGTAAATTTTTTTGCCTGCAGCTAATAGGTCTAGGTTATAATAGGTCTACACATCGAGGAACACATAAGGAGGAGATGACTGAACTTAAATAAAATGAAAAATGGACACACTAAGGGGTTAATCAAGATGTGGCCTCAATGACTCAGTTATGACAGGCTATTCTGAGAGCCTCCTTAATCCCAGAGTCCAATTAAATCATGTCTTGTATCGGTATGAGTACATACTTATTGTATTGGTTCAGCGCGTCTAGGGTGTTTCCTGTGACTGGGTTTTGTGACATCACATGATCTACGTTATCTTGTATAGCTCTGAGACCCGACTGACTGCGAAAAACACATGCCGCATACGAGTGGGCTGGGCAAAAATTAAATGATTGCAAACTAAATAAACAAAATTAATTTATGGTTGCAGTCCATCAGTTACATTACCATGTATGAAACACTGTGTCTGAACACTATGACGCTAAGACCATGAAGAAAGTGTTCACAAAATGAAAAAGAACAGCCTATAACTGCGCTATCAATAACAGAATGATCTACCAGTTTCAATAGCAAGCACATTATTGGGTGTGTTCGTGTGAGCTTTTAAATCTACTGCATCTAAGCATTTTCTGCTGATGTGCATCCTTTTTGACAAAAGTATTTAGTTTGTGAATAACACAATTTGTGACTTGAAGAGCACTTATAGTCCACACATATTATCAATTTAGAAAAAAAGCCTATATTATTTATTAAGAAAATCTGAGGGGAAACAGTGATTGGATTGTTTTCAGTTATGAACAATAAGGAATTAAACAAAAATGACATGGTCCCACCAGGCAACAAACAATAGTGGGCAATATTACACTATTTATAGTGTCAGACCTTTCTTTAAGGAAAACAGATGAAACACACCGATATCAATACCAGCAAACATCTACAATAGCATAGGCCTACACTAAATCGAAGAAAATGGTAATGCTGTTGTAGAAACAGCCGACAAAATATACTTTTTGATACCATAAAACTGGCAAGAGTCAAAGCAATCTAGTGAAACAAGTAGTCATCAACTCTTTATAATCCACACACTTGTGTATGTATTATACAACTACTGTGCAATTGGACCTCCTTATAAATTACAACTATAGAGGCATAGGCATGTTTGTCAAAAGAACATAAAACAAGAAGGCACTTACATTATGGACAACTTGAGAAAAAAATAAAAACCCAACAATAAAAATGTAAAAAATAAAATAAAGAAAAATAATATAAAATTCACTTCTAGGAATCCTGACTTGAATAGCATGTCATGTCTGAACGTCTGAAAGGTGTGTAGACTCACCCATAAGAGGGCCTGCCCACTAAAGAGGAGTGTCCATGTACAGAGGGCTGGAACACTGAAGCTGGTGTCTCATATCTCAGCTCTTGTATGCGAGTTTAGCAGCGTCAACAATGCCCATTATAATGGAAATGTACACTTCACCTTGCTCTCTTATCAGTACTCTGAAATCTGGGAGGTTACCACCCATGAACACACTGAAACCTATGTAACAGCGCTGAAAGCACTGTACACCAACTAAAATAGAAAGTAGCATGACTACTTCACCTGGTAAACCAAGTCCCAATATGTCCCAATAGAATTAGTTTTGCATCAATATTCAATAATGGCATGTTATAGGTAGGGGATATATTGGGATTACATTTTAGCAGTAAAAAAGTTGAAATTGTTGGACCCAGTTGAGGGTCCAATGTTCACAGCCTACATAGAGGCCTATTAAAGCTCAATATGATAACAAGTGTTGTTTTGGTCTTTTCTTCAGGTTATTCTAAACTTGGAAAATGACAGCGTGTAAATCAACTCTAATCCAATCACTGGTCAATACTGCATATCTACTGCCATCACCTGGCAGTTCACAGAAATGTGAACATTTGGATTTACTGGCTTAGATTTGCAAAGAAATTCTGTATCATGAAATCATATGAAATTTATGAAAATCTATGAAATCATAATATAAATGGTTATTTAGAATACTAAGGACTTCTTTAAGGGCTACTGTTCTTGTTTACTCAGAAAAGAGTGGTAGCAGCGACTGTGAATGCTTTAAAGAGGCACAGTCAGCACCTGCTCTGAAACGGCATGGCTCGCATTCACTCAGAATTCTAACATTCATTCTGACCAAGAATGTCTGTGCCTAGACAGCCTGAGCAAAGCCCCGCAATTCCCAGACACTCAAGTATCACATCTCAAATGACATGCCACCGACATAAAAGTAAAAAATAGGTTGGTTTGGTTGAGTTCTACTATATTTATGGCATCTGAGCTTAATTCCTACCGTAGCTCCAGTAAGCAAATAGTATTTTTTATCTTTACGTTATGTTTAGTCGTAAAAAGTTACACATATTCAGTAAAAAAAAAAAAAATCCCCCAAATCAAGTTTGTAAATCCCACTTTCTAGTGCTAGTAATTTTAAAGACACATCTGTCCATCCCCCATTGCTCCATCATGCTCAGTAGTCTAAACCCCAGACTCCCTATGCATGATGATGTCAGTTGCCTCCAAATCCGTCAATAGCAAATTGCATTTCCAAAAGCCTAACCTTTGTTACCACACATTCTTGCAGTATATTCTCATATATATTTATTTAACATATGTAACTAATTCAAACTTTATCACAAAATTAACTAAAAACATATTTTAGGGGTTTTGATATTATTTGGAACATTTGAAAATGTGGCAGGCATATGGTAACAAATGCTAGGCTATACGCTAACAACCTAGCTAACGAACACTTGCCAATATTGTGGTTAAACTGCTCTGTTTGACAACCTGCTCCACATGAAAGGACAAGATGGTACACCCAGATAGTAGCGAGCAGATTTCTGAAGCTGGAAAGGCGTGATACAGAGCAAGATGAAGAAACATAACCAATATATTTATAATATATATTTATGACTTAGTCTATTGTTAATGCATGTCCAAAAACTGCACGTAATAATATTGGCTCAAATGTCCCTGTTGCTGCAGACCCTCAACTTCAATCGACTACTCAGTCATTGTTTTTGGATAAACAAAACCTCCAATAGACTGTTGAAAAAGGCAGGCACTGGTCCCATGCAACAGAAGCCAGTTGCTGCATGTCATGGGTAGTTCATGTAAACCAAAACTCACTGACATAGAGAGGGCTTTGTGAATGCAACGCAGCAGCTGGCATAACAAAATTCTTGAAATATTCTTGAGTCCTTTTATACCATAAGGGCAACACTGGCCTGATCAGTATGTGGGACACTCGTTGCGAAGATGCATGTCCATCTGTACCTCATTTGGAACTAACTCTGCTCCGCCAATAACCAAACTAATTGATGCTTGTGACAGTTATTATTCATAGTTTATGACTAGCCTATCTCTTACTATATTTAAAGGAACAGTTAATCCATGACCATACATTTTTGTAAAAGGAACACATGGTTTGTTGGAAATATAAAAGTTATTGCTACAAAAAGAACTGGGTAGGCCTATTCGCACCAATAATACTATACATACAATACCTTCTGTCTGGTATTGGTGCATCCTTACAGTAGAGAATAGTGTTGTATAGAAGTTTAATTGATACATAATAAATGAGCCAATAAAAGGACCACATGCTGCGGTTTAAAGGAAAATAAACTGTAAATCATTTACCATGTTTCTCCAGTTTCTGTCCTTTTAAATTCCTTTGCTGTGCAAAGAGGATGCGCTTCATTTGTTACTTCCCTATTGTTGTAGCTAGATCCCATACAGTTAGTGTAAATGAATGCCAAAAACATATTTTAGCAATACTTCCAATTTTATAGATGTATTATAATCATTAGTGAACTGATTTGTTCAAATTGTTTAATGGGAAGACTTTAAATAAACTCCATTGAATAAGGCGTGAAAAGTTTGAAAATTAAATGTATGGAGAATGATAAATAATTATTTATCATTCTCCATATATTTCAGTTTCAAACTTTTTAATTTTCCCAGAAGCGTAAGTTTCTGGGGAAATTGAAATCATTGCCATTATGGGCTCACACTGCTGTCTATTGGTCGACCTGGACCAATGCTCTACTATGCAAACAAATCTGTCACTGCACAATAAAAAATATAGAATGAAAGAAAAGAAAGACTTCCATACAGTAAACTAGTTGCTCCGGTCGGACTATTATATTGATTCTATTAAATCTGATCAAGGACGTATTCTGGTTATTTATATTGATCGTAGTAGTGTGTTGAAAACACACTTAATTCATAGCATAACTGGTTGTTAGCGATTAGCACAATTTAGCACAATTTAAACATCCGTGTGCATATGTTGCAGCAGAATCAAAGATTGTCGTTGTTTATTTAACCAGTCTAAAGCGTGCACGCTTAAAGTGAGATATTTTGCACTTACCAAATCCTATAGCTGGCTAGCTAATGGGGCTAGTTCGTCAGCTAGCATCGTGCTCCATCTGTAGCCATGTATATATTTCGTTCGGCTTGCATCGGTCCAGACATCAAATAAAAAAATAGCTTCTTCACATGCACTTAAGAAGATGAACAGCATGTTCTTGGGTTGTGCTTCAGTGGTTCAAATGTGCGAAACAGCTTGGGTGGAAAGTTTAAAAGTTAGCGGCATAGAAGCAAGGCATTTTGGAGCGCCTCGTCCAGCAGCAAACTTTCATTCACCACTGGCGCTGGGATCACCCCGTCCTGCCGAAATCGTTGCCCCCCGCCTAAATTGTTCCGTTTCTCTTCAAATGTGAACTGATAGGAACCCTGGCTCATGATGGTAGCAGTATTTTATCTAGTAACCTACAATCAATTACCCTACAGTGTATAACAAACTTTAGTAGCCTACTACAACAACAAAGTAACGTTAGGTTACAACAAACTTTGTCAATTAGGTCAGCATTGCCAGATGGACAATAACACATTTTCAAACAATATATAGATGAATGTACCTTTGCCTACTGTACTGTAAAAGTTTGGTAACTTTTAGTTTAACGGGTAGGGGCAATATGGGCACCACACGTACAAACTCTGGTGTGTGGGCGTTTTGTGGAGGGATAGAAGTGTGATCAATGCCGTTATGCCTTGTATGCTTTTGCGTCATGTCTTGTTCACGTCCATTACACGATCATAATCATCATTCTGTATTTTGCTTAGGTCGACGTTAACAGGGAATATGTTTTGGAATTTGGAAAATCTTTGGAGCTTTAACACTCGCTAGAGGTCAGTAGTAGGTTACATGCCAATCTGCTTTTAAGGATGCGGGTGTAAGCGCCTCTCTTATAGGCTACCATTGGAGTTGTTTTGTTGGGATTTTTGTTATTTATCGCTGCTGCGTTAGACCGCGATATAGACTACTTATTTGTGTACCACGGAAGCAACCAAAGTTGTAATAATTGTAATTTATTCTAACAAAATTGATTTCGTGTATTCACAATAGCAAATGGGTCAGTGTGAGGAAGTGATGGCGGTCATTGAAATGTGGAAGATGGTGTTCATTAAAGCAAGCTAAAAAGGAGAACATCAAAGAAACAATGATATCTCTTTTAATTATTTCTTACTGTGTGTATTAGGCCTACTGTGTAGACCAAAATAATGAACTGCATGACATGTGGGTGAATTTGTGTCTGTTCTACATTTGTGCAGGTTCTAAACATGACAAATAAACTTTAACCTGATTTGTCAAATCTGGGGTGGAGCACAGAATTTGTAAGAGCCTGAATACAGCACCAGGGACAACTAGAGAAAAAACAATGTTTATTTTACTGATAGTCCATATATTACAAGGTGTAATGAGAATTCAAAAGAACCATATCATTCCATGTTCCAACTGTCAATTTGGACAGACTTTCTCCCTAAAAAAACTTCACGTTTCAGATTGGTAGTTGATGCACTTATTTTGGTACTTGACGCACATGATTGGTAATAATTTGTTACAATCCAGAAATGATGTCACAGCTCGGGCCAAATCTTACTGGCTTGTTTTACACCGTAATGGTCACCCCCCCCAAGGAAAAGATTTCGGAAAGGTAAAAGGCGTTATTTATTGAATGTTACAATAGAATATAGTGAACCACAGGTGGTCTTTATTGTTTCCACTGTTTAAATCTCCAGTTTCTTCTTCATTACGAGTTTGTATAAGATCTGATAGCCATCATCCCAGGCGTAGAGAAGCTGCTCCAGTGGGTTGTACTTCAGACTGGAGTTGGCTCCATAGCGCTTTGGAAAGTAGACCAGGGGTGCGTCATCACTGTTCACCATGCCGTTAACATCAAACACACACTGGACACGTGATCGACCCGGCTGTTTGGTGTTGTACACCACGTACAGCGTGCCACAGATGACGAAGGCGGCCTCTGCATTCTCCTGCGGGCACGTGGTGTCCCACATCTGCTCTATGTCCAGCGTTTTGGCGTCCATTTTGGCCAGAGAGATGTGCCTCTCGTTCTGCCGCGTTGCATAAATTGCCCACAGGCCTTCCTCGTCCACAGCCAAGTCGATCACTGTCTCCGGGTTCAGACCATACACAGTGTCGCGGTCCTGCACTGGGAACACCACGGCGTCTACCACAGAGCCATTGTTTAGGTCGTACTTGACCACCTGTAGCTCCTCAACATCCTTCACGTAATAGGCGTGGCTGTTGTAGACCACATGGCCGGTTCCCTTCCAGGCGGAGGGTAGCTTCAGCAGCTTGGCTAGAGAAGTGCCGGCCGAGTTGGTGAAGTCACGGATGGAGGAGAACTCGTGGACAGTGTCGTCCTCTGTACCGTTGAAGATGAACACCTTCCCAGAGCCACCGTTGACGTCTTTGGTCCACATGCCCTTTGACCCTCCAACCCGCTTCAGGATTTTCATGGCTTTTATGGTGGAGATCATGTCAGTACAGTCTAAAAAAGGAGAAAAGAGAGATTCAATACTAACAATAAAAGTTAGTATATTACCAGAAAAAAGTAATTATATGCACCTTAATATGTGATAATTACAGTGGTAAGAATGGCAACTATTTATGGTAGGCCTATATACAGTATATAATGGTATCTACTGTATTTTCACATCTTAATGCATACATATATCTCTTTCAACCCATTTCAAAGCATTACTCACCTGACAGTTTTCGATATTTGGCTTTGTGCTTCTCCGTCACCTGTGTAACCTGCTGCTCCACCAGCTTATCATCTACGTCAACGCAGGGCTGAGCCCCATTCTGGGTCTCCAGGTAATCCATTTCCCGCTCGACGCGGTCTACCCGTGCACCCACTCCGTCTAGATTAATACGCAGCGCCTCTTTCTCCTTGTCCAGGGTCTCCAGCTGAGAAACCATCTGCTGCTTTAGGTCCCGCAGCTCAGAGGCGTAGCGGTTGGTCTGCTCATGCCACACAGAGATCCGGTCCTGCTTACAGTACAGACATTACAGTACAGACTTTATAGGTGGAGGGGGGGGGGGGTCATATGAGTATAACATAACAGACTTGAAAATAACATAACAGGAAGCTCTTTGATGTGTTTCATATTTCCTTTGCAGGTTCAGAAAGAGAAAGATAGATAGATAAATAGATAGATAGATAGATAAATAGATAGATAGATAGATAGATAGATAGATAGATAGATAGATAGATAGATAGATAGATAGATAGATAGATTTTCTGTGAGGTAGATACAATTAAACAAAGTGACAAAGCAGTTGTCCAGTCTATCTTGTTTTCTCTTGCTTAACCTAATCACCGGATGTAGAAAGAATAGTGAAGCAGAGGTTTACCATTTCACAGTTTGACATTATAACGAGTTATCACTGACATGAAATTCATACAAAATAAAGCTTGCATTTTGTATTTATTGAAACCCCAAATCCCCTGAAAGACTGCATTTTCCCCTATCTGCATTCCATTGCAGGTTAACTGTCCCTGGAAAGTTTCCTTTCAGAGGTTCTCTGGATTCCAGGGTTCGGCAGGAAGAGGGAAACTTGAGGATCTTACCTCAATAGCGAGCAGTCGCCGCTCCAAGTAGTCCATCAATGCTTGGTGTTGAGCACTGGCAAAGCAGGCCAGTGTAACCAACAGTACAAGTGACCTCATTTTGTGACAAAGCAGTCTGCTATAGCTGCTGCTTAAGTCCAGCGGAGTTGAGTGGAGTGAGAATGCAGATTTAGAAAGCCTCTACTGGAATGTTTCAGTAAGCACACAGGGAGGAGCTGGGGACATCTGGCATTGATGGAACTATATTCTTAAAGAAACACCCGTACAACCCATCTCTTATTTTGTTTCCATGTCTGCACTGCGTTGTATAATTCTGGTTCAAAGGCACAACACAACAACCACAACAACTACTTACATGAGTTAATTATTGTTTTTCTTATAAATAAAAATAGAAATCAATATCACATAGTGTATACTGGATTATGCAAAAGTGATGTAGGGGAAAACTGCTGGCTAAGTGGATCTATGTGTGTCTACACTGTAAACCTTTATCCTTCATCTGCAGTGTGAGGGGGATTACCCCTGACTAGTTAGTGTCTAACTATCAATCCATCTCAAATCTCTTTGATACTGAGTGCCGTGCTGCGATGCATTGAGTCCTACTACATTTATGTAATGGTCTTTGAGGTCTATAGGGGGAGGAGTAGAGAAGAACGGGAGCCACTGAACACTCAGGTGGGGGAGGAGCAAAGTTAAGTTAAAATGTAGTAATTTATATTCCTAAAGTAGGTTAGTAAAGTAAAATAAAGTAAAATAAAGTAATTATTTTGTAACATACTGTAAGACTCACTTGAATATTTATTATATGTTAATATCAGGTTTTAAAGTGTTTTTAGAATCATATGTTCAAGTTTAATTACACAAGTTTAGTTACAATTCAAGGTTAAGGATTAAATAATATTTACTTTTCCCACGAAAAGAGTGAATAACTAGCTTCAGGAATGAAGGCCCCTCCATTCCTTCCATTTTATCAGAGGCTTTTGCTACATTGACACATACAGTATATAGTTACAATTTCAGTTTGGTTATGCTCATCTTGTGCTCTTACGCCCTGTCACTTCCTGCAACAGTGCTGAATTAGCATAGCCTCAGTGCAGTTGCCAGGGGCAGTGGCAGAGATGCTAAATGTGTATGTACATACAGTACGATTTCCCCATTATGCTGGCATCAAAAAATTCAATGTTGATATTAGAATCTATGCATTTGAATATGAGTCAATCCTGCTCTTGGCATATTTGCCTCTCGGGCTTTGTATCTTTCTCAGTGATTGGACAGACCAATGAGGTACTGGAACATGCAAACACAGGCAAATGTTTCCCGATGATAAAGAGAAAATGATTTGCCCCAGGAGAAGATCCTTTTTTATTCTCACGAAATATTGTGAGCCGCCAGATAGTTGTACACTGACAGGTAGGCTACATTGACCTAATCACTGTCTGTCTTAATTCATGACTATTTTAATATTTATAGAAATAGAAGGGCAATAACAAACCTGACATTGGAACTGGGTACCTGAGCAACATGGAGTACACATTTAGAGCCGTAAATCAGAACCCTGGCCTCATCATCTGGAGAGTTGAGGTAAGTTTTAATACTGGACAATAAACAACTATTTAGCACCAGGTAAATATTAAGGCTCTCCTAACATAGTAATTGAGCCTCCATTGGTTGTCTCATAATATCAAACCTGACTGTTTAAATCATAAGCAAGAGGCTTAGCAAAACTGGCATTTGAAAGAGACTAGTTGTTATAGTGGCTTTGATGTAATGTTAATAGTTGAACTTTTTGTGGTGTTGCAGGGTGTGGAAGATTTTTGTTTTATGGAGAAAAAAAATGATGTGTTGACTCCTCTCTCTGTCCAACAGAAAATGGAGTTGGTACAAATCCCAGAGAAAGCTCATGGAAATTTTTACGAAGGTGACTGCTATGTCCTACTTAATGTAAGTCCTGGACATTTACTGACTCATCTGTGCTATTTGTGAGTAGATTATAAAAACTTTTTATGGTCAAATATTTGTAATTTATTTAAATACATTTTTATTGAATTGCTTTTAGTATTGCAACTGGTCTTCACAAGCACCAGTAAATGTTTATCTACTGGATAGTACAGCGGTGGTAAATGTTCTTGAACTAGAAAACTATTATTGACAAAGTTTTGCATTAAGTATTTTTGTAACTACAGTAAAAACTGTAAAAGAAATCTGTTAAAGTAGAGTGCAGTTGCTTCTTGTGACCAGAGTAGCCGCCATTTGTCCAAGTTACCCTATATAGTACTGTTTTTCTTGTGTCTCTCTGTAGACCCGCAAAATGGGTGGCAGCTCTCTGTCATACGATATTCACTACTGGATCGGCTCCCAGTCAACTCAGGATGAGCAGGGTGCGGCTGCAGTGTACACAATCCAACTTGATGACTTTTTGGGTTCCAGTCCAGTTCAGCACCGTGAAGTTCAAAGTCATGAGTCTGATGCCTTCCGGGGCTACTTCAAACAGGGAATAATGTGAGTCTGAACGTGAGCAAAGCGTAGGCAAAACAGCTTACCTGATTAGATTTAGTTTGTCACAACCTGGTGTTACCATCAGTAGTGATTTTTCTACTTAAAAATAAAGTAAGTACATTTATTTATAAAGCACATTTAAAAGTAAAGTGCTGTACATTTCACATATTCAGTGTGCATTACAGGCTGACTTTGATGCTGTTTATATGGGGTTTCATTTGTGCCAAAATTACGCCGACATGCACACTGTCACTGTCTTGTTGCACTCCCTGTCATTTGACTGTGTAATTATGCATGGCGTCCTGATGTGTCATTTGACTGTCGTTATGTCATGCATATCGTCGCGATGCTCACCAGTTCGTTGAAGAAAACCAGCTTTTCTTCAAAAAATTTTTGAGAAAAGTGTGCACAACTTTTCTTTAAAAAAGGCTTGATTCTCAACCATCTTTTAAGCCCCACATTGACTCAGTGATAAAGAAAATAAATTGCATATATTATACTGTTTTATCAACTGTTTCAACCCTACAGGTCAGGAAAATACACAGATGATATTACCATGCACATGTTGTCTATCAGAATACCTCAGAAACAATTCTCTGCACTCTTAATGTAGTATACAATAGTCTCTGCAGATATGTGTTGAGGTGTCGTTATAGAACCCAATACTGTATATGAGGCACTAAATTGGTTAACACCCAAATAGAAGACACTGGTTGCAATTTATTTATAAATGTAAAAAAAAAATCTTGAATTATCCTGTATCCTAACTTAAAACAATTGTAATTCCATATAGGTCATCGTATAGTCAAAGGCATTCTGAGTATCCTTTTTTCTTCGTTCCTAGAATTTCTTAAGAAATTGGATGATGTGTCTTTAAATTCAAAGTTCCATCTGACTGGAACAACCTGCCCAGTTCACTTAGATCTATTACTTATTTTAATTTCTTTAAGGCATCTCTTTCTACTTCAAACAACATACTCTTGAGATTGTACTCATATATATATCCTGACACTTACATTTATTTGTAATACATAGGTGCATGTAAAGGAACAAAACTTATGGGTATGTGTATATTTACTGTCCATAATACATACAGTATTTACATTATGTATTATGGCAGCTCTAGGGAAATTAGTGGGTGAAGTGACTAGCCTTGGAAGAGCTTATGTATGCATGTGTGAGTGTATGTATGTGTGAGTGTATTTGTGTTGTTTTTGCTTTATCTATTGTATTTTTATTGAAAACATCTCAAGGGGCTTATCCTTTTAATAAACGTACTTTTCAGGAACATACACACACACACACACACACACACACACACACACACACACACACACACACGAAAAATATAGAGCTTTGTTCTGTTTAGCTATAGGAAAGGTGGCGTTGCGTCAGGCATGAGGCACACAGAAACCAACAGTTACGTCGTCGAGAGGCTCCTGCATGTGAAAGGAAGGAAGAGTGTTACAGCCATGGAGGTGGGATGACTTCATAACATGGGACACCACTGGTCATACTGTGCTACTGTACTGTGGTCATGCTGATGTCTTGAGCTTCTCTTTCAGGTGGAGAAGAGCTGGCAGAGCTTCAACCTTGGAGATGTGTTTCTGTTGGACACTGGCAAGACTATTATCCAGTGGAATGGTCCACAGAGTAACAAACAAGAAAAGCTTAAAGTAAGATTTACTTCACTTTATTTTAGACACAATATGGCCCATAGCCTACACAGAAGACTACACTTCTGTCTTCGGGAATTTCCTTCAGGAATGAACACAAGTGTCCACTCCCTGGCTCTGTTTACACAATGATTATCACTGCTATTCAGTAAAAAAGTACCAGGTGACTTCAACTGAATGATTATTGTTTTTGCAACTCAAGTTCTTGGCAATATGTACAAGAACAGTAGTCACATTATACAAGGAATAAACTGTGTACAAAGCAGGGGAGAATATCAAGTTCGAGGCAGTTATTGCGTCAAGATCACACACCTTAACGTTGGACAACGACACTCCAACAGGGTTTGTTCACGTAGTTCGTGTTGAGCACGGTTTATTTTTAGATTAACAAGTAACAAAGGCACATTTGCCCGCTGTATTTGTTCTGCTCCAGAATGCTCCGACCACCACATCATCTTCCTCTGTCTTCCTCACGTCTGCTCCTCTGCTCCCCTTTTATTATGGAGAAGGTGATTAGTAAATTGACCCAAACCTGTTCCCAATCCCCATTTGGAAGTAAAATAAATCTATAACCACTCTATAGTATGTCTAGCATCAATGCATTTCACAATGCAATGTCGGAGCATTGCAAAATGCCTTTGATAAGCTGCAGTAGGGCCTGGTATTTACACAAACTGGCTGTCAAGAAATGTCATCATTGACTTTTTTCTTTTACTGTAAACCAATATTTTTTTTTTTTTACATTTATAGCTAGCAGTGTTCATTTTGACTGCCAAGATTTTTGTCTGTCTTTTGACTAAAATGGGAATGATTATTGTTCATTTTAGTTTTAGTCAATAAAAACTAAAAGTTTTAGTCCAAGTTTTAGTTCCTATTGTGAATTTAGGATATTAAATTAAATCATTAAATTATTACAGTGCCGATTTGTTAAGATGATTATAGATGCATCACAACTCAAGTTTACACAATTTGAGTATGTATGGTGAAGTCAAAATTTTCTACATTTTGCACTTTTTTACCCTTAATTTACAGGGCATGGTGTTGGCTAAGGACATCCGAGACAGAGAGAGAGGAGGTCGTACAGACATTAAAGTGATAGAAGGTGATGCAGAAGATGGCTCACCTCACATCATGGAAATCATGAAGGGCATTCTTGGGGAGAGAACGTCTGCACTGACTAGTGGACCTCCTGATAATACAGCTGACCAGGAACAGAAAGCAAAAATCACCCTCTACCAGTAAGACATTTAAGGGATGCTGAAGTGCAACAGTAAACTGTACATATGATATTACATTTTATTGTTGAGCATCCACCGAAATTACAAGCACAAAAGCTTACAAACAGCTAATTTTGATGGTTAGACACTTTCTTAGGATGGTCTGGGTGTGAAGAGACTCTCTTTGATTTGAAGCTTTTTTATGATTGGTTCTTTTGAGTACAGTACATGCAGCTTGTAATGATGCAAAACCTAAATTCCATACCGGTAGTTACATGGTAGTTTTCATGGATTGACCTTTCCAGCCACTGGATACAAATCATTCTCAAGCCTCTTTGCATATGTAGATTCATTTTTTTTCCTTCATGTCAGTGTTTCAGATGCCGAAGGTCAGATGAAGGTCACAGAAGTTGCCACCAGACCGTTGTCTCAGGATCTCCTCAATCATGATGTAAAGTGTCATTCATGGGCAGGGGTTTGCCAACTGCCATATTTACTAAAAACACTAAAATATCCTAGGTATGCATGCCTAATGTGAATGTTGTTTAGGACTGCTACTTACTGGACCAGGGAGGGGTGAAGATCTTTGTGTGGAAGGGGAAGAAAGCCAACAAGGCAGAGAGACAGGCCACCATGGCCAGAGCTCTGGTGAGTAACTGTAACCCCAGATAAGACCTATACCTATAGGATGTTTGTTACTTTCTATATTACTGACAAGACATGAGATGGCAACCTGAGGATTGTTGCTCCCATTGTTCCCTTCTGCAAGGCACTTATTTAATGTGTGTGTCAATGCATCTTTACAATGACTATAATGCATCTTACATTAATAAACATACTCACTTACTTACTATACCAACACCAGCGGCGGAGATGCAAATGCTAACCCTATAGGTAAACATTGGTAGCTCTGCTATCTAAAGCCTCTAAAGCCTCTTTCACACAAATTACCACGGTAACCTTCCAGGCACTGCTAGTGATTTTCACTATTCACACATGCAGCTACATCCCGGAACATTTCCACGATTTTTAAATACATCTTCTATAGTAGGCTATAACCTTCATTCATGAAATAATACCTGTGGCATGGAAGCTAGTTCTAAAGGTCTTACCAAGTGAAAATTCAACTTTGAGGTACAGCAGTTTCTAACACCAAATATTTAGTTATCTACTCGTAAACTTTTTGCCTTTTTGGCAGGTACTCCATATCTCCTTTCTTCTTATTCTCTTCTTCATCTTATTTTATTGGCGGGTGCCGTTTGACTCAATGGCTTCTCTTCACTAGATGTTACAGCTAATGTTCTACATACTGCCACCTGCTTTACCGGAGGGGAATGTATAAGAAACACATCAAATAGGCCCGGCGGTTATGCCTACCATCAACCTTCTTTTTTTTTATAAGAAAGGTTAAAAATACAAGAGATTTAAAGGAAAATATTTAAACGGTAGGACAGCAGGAGAGAAGGGTAAAATACGGGAGAATCCTGGAACGAAAGGGTTGACAGGGAAGTATCAAGTCTTTTTTTGGGGGGGGTCTAAAACTTTTCTTAGTGGGCCTTTTTAATGGGGTAAATGAACAAATTCCCATGCTCAAAGTATACTATACTATAGCTTGTGTTTCTTATTGGTTGTTTCTCATTGGATTAACTCCATGTGTCTGTGCCATAGTTACCTCTTATACCTGTTGTGATTCTTCCAGGAATTCATCAAAGCCAAAAGCTACCCTGTCACGACCAACGTGGAGACAGTGAATGATGGGGCAGAGTCAGCCCTGTTCAAGCAGCTCTTCCAAAGCTGGAGTGTGAAGGACCAGACCCAGGGCCTTGGGAGGACACACTCCAGGGGGACAGTGGGTAGGTGTTTTACAGCTGGCTTAACGTATAAACGTGTACTCCTACAAAGGTGTACATTGTATTGTGTTATATCCATACATTTCTTCCCAAGCTCGCTGTTTATATTTTGAAACACATCTGTGGACGAAAGGGTGCATGACCCTTGGGGGAGGGGTCGAGAACAGTGTGAGCCTGTGAGGTGTGTGGTAGGGGAAGGAGTAGAGAGGAGCGCGGCACACTCTGCACTTAGGCGTGGGAGGGGCACTGTCAATAATTCTTAAACAATGCGATATTTTTCCACCACGAAGGCAATTCCAGGCGCAAACGGAGTGTCCCTTAATGTCAAACCACCCAATTAAGAATTATCCTAGCATGACATTACATTCTTTAATAAACACTTTTGCTTTAGCCATCGTCAAACAGCAAAAATTTGATGCCGCGGAAATGCACGTGAAGCCCAACGTCGCTGCACAGGAACGCATGGTGGATGACGGCACAGGCGAAAAGGAGGTGATTAGAAATGACATATAATTAAGTATGTATAAATAGTATAGTGAGTTTGATTAATTTTATCGACGTCAAGGCAGTGTTTGATACGATGTGCATGAAACGTGTCCAGGTGTGGCGGATTGAGAACTTGGAGCTTGTCCCTGTTGACCCTCGAAGCTATGGGTACTTCTTTGGAGGGGACTGCTACCTTATCCTCTACACCTACATGGTGAACAGCAAGAAGTTCTACCTGCTCTACATATGGCAGGTGGGAAAGGGGAACGCCCCATTATAATTTGTTTTGTAGTTAAATTAATCTACAGGTGCATCTCAAAAAATTAGAACTTTGTGGAAAAGTTCATTTTGTTCCGTAATTTAATTCAAAAAGTGATATTTTATTCTATGATATTCTAGATTCATTACACACATAAAGTGAAATATTTCAAGCCTTTTTTTTTTGATTGATGATTATATCTTACAGCTCATGGAAATCAAATATCCAGTATCTAAAAATATTAGAATAAAGAATGTATAATACAGAAATGTCAACATTCTGAAAAGCATATTAATTTATTTAAACAAAAAACGCTTGACATATTTCACTTTATGTGTAATGAATCTAGAATATATGAAAGTTTCACTTTTTGAATTAAAGTACAAAAAAAATGAACTGTTCCACAACATATGAATATTCCATGATATATAGGTGTTGGACTCCCAGCCAGAAGGTTGTGGGTTCAAGCCCCAGAGTTGGCCTACCTGTATGCATCCTTGAGCAAGATGCCTAACCCCTATCTGCTCCATGTAATAGCAGCATCTAATTCGCTTTGGATGAAAGCGTCTGCTAAATGACCTAATTGTAATTGTATATTCACATTTATTGATATGCACCTGTATGTAGGCCTTTTTCACAGTTTAAAGCCCCCAGCATACAGGGAAAACTCACTAACGCTTTCCCACCTACACAGGGGTCAATGTGGCTGATGTGTACAGACTTGCATCTCATTGACTCTCCAATGTCAGTTTTGTTGCATCTGTTAGGGCGGGTACAACTGACACCTTCTTTATGACTTCATGATTGGCTCTTTTGAGTGCATGCAGTTTGCTGACTTCAGTAAATGTGTAAAAGCATCTTTGACCTGAGAAGAGTGTAATCAGGCAAAACAACTCCAAACATCTGTGTGAGGTTCCAGGGACTTTCACCTGCAAATTCACAAGGATAAACTCCCAACTAGACGTCCATTGTAACTTCTACAACCCTATCCCTGTAATGCTATTCCCAGTCAGAATAACACACAGAAATATGATTTGATAAATCGTGTTTTCATAGCTCAGGAATGTTTATGCTTGACTCTTTGTGCCGTAGATTATACCATAAGGTTAAAATACTTTTACTGCGTTACGTTTTAGGGGCGACATGCGACGCAGGATGAGGTGGCAGCCTCTGCCTTTCAGGCTGTGGATTTGGATCAAAAGTATGGTGGCCAGCCAGTGCAAATGAGAATAACCATGGGCAAGGAACCAAGACATTTTATGGCTATGTTTAAGGGGAAAATGGTCATCTATGAGGTGGGTCTGATGTAATTTCTATAAACAGATATCTGCATATAAATCCAGAATCTGTAGGCAATGAGACAAGATTTTGGTATCGGAAGCATTCTTGTTTCCGTTTATAGTTCGAGTAGTATTGACCAATCACATTTGAGTGGGCTTTGATTGCATGCAGGTAAACAGTCCGTGTGGAGAACAAAAGAGGTCAAACACATTGGCAAAATGTAATCTCGGAAAAAAACTGCTATCGTCTGACGACGATTTAGGTTTTCATTCATCTCTGTTTACAGATATCTGCTTATGAATGCTAAACAATCCACGAAACAAGACACGAAACGTCTCTCAACTCTAACTCAATTCTTGTGTCTCAAATTACTAATCGGACTGTAATCAATGACCGGTGCACGAAAGAGGAAATCTTGAGCTGTGGTCGAATGGTCTTTTTTGCTTAGGTAGGTTCCTAACTGAGTTAAATGACCCGGAAGTATCTAAGCGGCAGCCATGGTAAGAGCTTGTCGTATTCTCTAAATGCTAAGGAAAGATGCTTCAATGCTTCCTTTCTTATCTCATTTAGCATAGGGTACACTGGAACATCCTTCACGAAAGGAAATGACATAATGCCGTCCCATAATTCTCAAAATATTAGAATAAAGAATTAATAATACAGAAATGTCGACCTTCTGAAAAGTATGTTAATTTATTCACTCAATACTTGTTATACTTTTGCACAAATTACTGCATGCGGTATGGCATGGAGGACCTTGAAGCTCAGGTTGCTTTGATAGAAGCCTTCCGCTCCCAGAGTCTGGAAGAAGAGTGGAGATGCACAGAATCCAAGTTGCTTGAAGTCCAGTGTGAAGTTTCCACAGTCAGTGATGATTTGGGGTGTCATCTGCTGGTGTTGGTCCACTGTGTATTATCAAGTCCAGAGTCAATGCAGCCGTCTACCAGGAGATTTTTTAGAGCACTTCATACTTTACTTTATGTGTAATGAATCTAGAATATATGAAAGTTTCACTTTTGGAATTATTAACATTTTTTGAGATGCACCTGTAGTCTTGTGACCGCTTCGCTTACACTATGCTGGGAGAGTTGTACCCTGTGTAATGGTGAAATGCTTCACATTGATGGAGATTTATGGATTGTGTTATGGCTTCTAGAATAAACCAAAAGACCATTAACGATGAACAATCAACCTTCACAGAAAGGCAAGCAAACTCAAGTGCAGACTTCGTTATTTCAATAGACACTATGGCGGTGACGGCGAGCGCGTCAATTAGATGCCTGTCTACGCGGCCCTCGGTGGCTTCAAGTTTAGATTTAGCCACTACAACGTTTCCTATCGAGGTCAAGCAAAAGTGGTTAGGAAAAGACATAGGAGTAGGACGTAATTGATTTGTTTTGACTATTCAACCGCAGCCCATGTCTGGTGAGGCTATGGGATGTCTCTGCGATAACTATTGACAAGTCTACCTTTGATGAAATATTATACACTATGACAAGCTGAACTGAGAACCATCAACCCAGAAACTCTGTAATCCTTTTCATTTTATTTTCCCAGGGTGGCACCTCAAGGAAAGGGGGTTCTGAGCCAGAACCCCCCATTAGACTGTTCCAGGTCCACGGGTCTGACCCGTTCAACACCAAAGCTACTGAGGTGCCTTCCTTCGCTAACTCTCTGAACTCCAATGATGTGTTTCTGCTGAAGAGCCAATCAGGAATTTATCTGTGGTGTGGCAAGGTAAGTAAAAAAGGAATACACATACAAACAGTATATATACACACACATCCTGTGACTTTCTGCAAACATATTAAATGAAGTGGGTCTCTTGCCTTGTTACCAGGGGTCTAGTGGAGATGAGAGGGCCATGGCAAAGGAGATCACTGCTGTGATTGGCCAGAATTCAAAGGATGTGGAGATTGTAGCTGAGGGTCAGGAGCCCACTGAATTCTGGGAACTGCTTGGGGGAAGAGCTCCCTATGCTAACAATAAGAGGTAATGGTCAAATTGATATGAGGTGAATTGATAATCAGCTAAAACCCACCCCCAAATTACAGAAAAGGCATATTTGAGGATATTACTGCTGTAATAATAGTGTGTGTGTGTGTGTGTGTGTGTGTGTGTGTGTGTGTGTGTGTGTGTGTGTGTGTGTGTGTGTGTAAAGACTACAAATTGCTACTCCAGACCATCCTCCACGCCTATTTGAGTGCTCAAACAAGACTGGCCGTTTCATTGTGGTCGAGATAACCCAGTTCAGCCAGGATGACCTCAGTGAAGATGATGTCATGCTTCTGGACACATGGGACCAGGTAAACTATGAGCTAAACTATGAGTTTGTTAAAAGGGAATTCTTTCCTGGGACATTTTTACATCACTAGCAGTAGGTTGTATTCACACGATCGATTGTGTTGTGGCAAAACAACAGACAACATCAATGTATTTCCATAAGAAAAATGGATGCATATAAATTTACTTTGCCGGATGATGAGAAAAGCCGAAGCGATCTACGTGAAACTATCCCTTTTTGTTGACTTCTAGTCTTTATATATTACACAATATATACACGCGCAGAAAAGCATTTGCATTGTCCTATATGGTTTGTTTCTAATATTGCTTAAATCTGATACTGTAAATGGGAAGATGTGGGAGTATAAAGTTGTACGGTGGTAGACCTCCCATATTCCTTATTCTGCCAGTTCTTCCATACTGTTCCTATTCATTATGGCCGTCAGGTGTTCCTCTGGTTGGGTACCGAGGCCAATGATTTGGAGAAGAAGGAGGCGTTGGTCACCAGCCAAGAATATCTGCATACTCACCCAGGCTCCAGAGACCCTGATACTCCTGTCATCCTGATCAAGCAGGGACATGAACCCCCCACCTTCACTGGCTGGTTCACCGCCTGGGACCCCTTCAAATGGAGTGTGAGTAAAATTGTATAAATTGATCTCACTGTGTGTGTGTGTGTGTACATGTGTAGAATATACCCATATAATGCACACAAGGGGGAAATTTCAAACTATAAACCACTTGTTTGGTAATAGCATATAACATAAATGCATACAAACACGCGGGTGTCCGGACCCACAGTTTGAAAACCACATTTAAGTTTTTGTATTAATGGCTGCATGAAAAAGAGAATTTCCCTTTTTCTTTAAGGGAGGAAAATCCTATGAGGAGTTGAAGAAGGAGTTGGGAGACACAGCAATACCAGTGACTATTACAAAGGTATTTTTAGCTGGAAAGTTGTTTCTGGGTGATTCTGTAGGGTGTAGCCCAGTATTTACAACTGAAAACAAAACTAATCTTTGTTTGAGCATGTGTCACTGGAAATAAAAATGGAGCAGAATAGGTTAGTGGTTAGGGCGGCCAACTCCCAGCCAAATGGCTATTGGTTTGATCCCTGACATGCCCAGTCTACCTGCAAGTAGTAAGTTGCTTTGGATAAAAAATCTACTAACTTACCTGATTTTTAAAATGAAAATAAAATTTTAAGTGCAGCTAACTTTTTAGCATTGCTACCTCTTACATGATATCATAACTAGATTATAGTACAATGTATGGCCTTATAGGAGCAGATCAGTGAAGTGGACCAGATCGACCACGTCCTTCAGTCACATCCACTGGACGCGTTGCTCCACAAGTCTGTATACGAGCTGCCGGAGGGCGTCAACCCCACGCAGAAAGAGGTATAATTAGGTATAGCAAACAGATGGCCCTGATGTGGCATAAAGAGGTTGTTTTTTAACAGTTGCTTTACTGCAGTGTAGTGTGCCATCTTTTTTTGGTTCACATATCCCTGGAATTGTTAGTCACTTGTCAGCCTGAGAATTTAACCCTGAATATGCTCTGTGATGGAGGGGTTTTGTTAACAGGGTTTACAAGAAATGGACAAATCAAGGTCTATTCTGTTGGCTAAGTTTATAGACAAGGCAATTCAAAGTGCTTCACAATACATTTAGAGAATAAAGAAGAAAAGAGAATAAAAAGTCACAATTGAATAATAAAATCAGGAAAACCATTCAAGGGATTGGACCTCTATGTCCAATCCATAGGGACAAACCTCTATATATGACAATTACAACTCAAAACAACAGTACTAATACGCTAAAAGGCAGTCGAGAACATAAAAATGTTTAGGGGATTCTAGGGGTGCACCGAAAGCGAAGACGAAACCGAATATAATGAAAAACTTTGCCAAAGTTTAAATAGTCAAAATGTGCTTTTAACTATTTTGTCTTGCTTTTCAAAGAAAAAATAAATTACGAAACTACAATTTCGGTAAAATTTTATCTGTCTTTTCACTTACTCGTCCGAATACCGAAAGTGCTTATTTTTGCTATTTTCGTCCGAATAATTTCAGTTGCCGAACATTCGGTGCATGCCTACGTGGATTCAGGACTGAGGCTGTAGGCCTACACTATATACTGTATATAAAATATGTATCTAAAAACATCTTTTCGTTCCAGAAATACCTTACTGACTCAGACTTCACTGACATATTTGGTGTCACCAAGGATGAGTTTGCAAGTCTGCCTCAGTGGAAAAGGCTGAAGATGAAAAAAGAGAGAGGGTTGTTTTAGTTAACTAATAAGAAGTAATAATCATTTACAATGCTTTCCAATATAATTTTCTTGTAGTTGCTAGTAGTTTAAGTTATACGTTGTCTTAAATAAGTCATGTTATAATTTATCTTCATGTAAAGTTATTAAATAAAGCTCATTTTAATACAGACAGTGGTTAGCACTGTTACAGTTCTGGAGCTTTGTTTGCTAAGCCCTCATCTCTGTAGGTTCCTTACCTCAATATAAGTTCTCACACTAACTTTCTGTGAAGAATCCATTGTTGGCAGACCAGAACCGGATAAGTATTTTCATCCTGCATCATTTCTCAAAAACATGCTTCTAATGTGTCTACAAAGTTGAGCCCTATCTCTATTGGTAGTATGTATTCTCAAATTATCTTTTGGAAAAATCTAATTGTTGTAATAAATATCATTAAAATGTTAATAGAGACTAGCAAAAGCCAATGATCACTGGACACCTATTTTGTGTATTTTTTTATTTAGATGTTTCTGTGAATGTTTCTTCTGAATGTTATATCAAGTTAAAGCACTGATTTTTGCTATTTATGACATCTAAACTGTAAAATCAAGCATGGGACAAGTCAACATTTCAATCCATCAAATTAATCATAAATCACTGTATACTTGTGTTTGAAGTTGACTGGATGTGAAATAAGTAGATACAGTAGTTGTTTTTAAGTAAAAACGTAATGCCCATCATGCTAGGATCTAAAATTACCTATGATCGCAGAAATTTCAATTTACAAACATTGATTACAGAAGATAATTTACTGTATACCCTACTGAGCAGATGTTTATATGAAGTTGTATTAAATAACAAACGTTAAGGATGACATTGCCCTTTCAGGCAATCACAAATAGATGCGGATGTGAGAGATATTTGCTGTCTGTATATGTCTCATGCACAATACAGTATTGCAGCTAGTACAATCAAAAGTAGTCTAGCAAGTGAACCAGCAGTAGTAGGTTTAAGTATAAACGAATTGGCGCTTAAGCAGTCAACACCACCTGATATAATACATTTTCACAGCTAAACCAAATCTAGGGCTTGACATGACAATTGCTTTCAAACACCCAACTAAACAAATTCTTGCACTGCTATCACAAATAACTAAAATATGCTAAACTCAAATCAAATCATCCAAAAACAAGGTTGGATCATTTTACATATAAAAAAAGGAAAAACTACAAAATGTGTTAACTTTAAAAATTGACGATATAAAATCCCTCCCAGATTTTGCGAAATGTTTTCAAATTTGTCTGAAACTCTGATTAATTATAAGAAAAATGTCAAGATTGACTAATATTTTGCACCAATTTCTTGGTAGAGGCACTGATGACATTTAATTTTTATAAAAATAGTGAGAGTCTGTGTGTTATATGTGGTTCATGTGGTAGTGGCATGTGGTTCAAGTGCAATAAAAGCTCAATATGTAAGGATTTTTTGGTTAGCAAAATCAGGAAGGGACAGAAACAAAATATCCCGACACATTTTCAAATTGGAATCCCTTTTTGATGATCACTGATAATCACTGATTGCAATTGACCATATAACTAAGAACCGTGTACAAAAGTTAAAAACAAGACAGCAATGATATATTACATGGTCATGGTCACTAAAAGTCAAAGGCATGCAAACCATCAGCAACATGAACAAATCAGTATCATGACCTTGAAGACAAAAATTTTAGCTTTGTATAAACACCCCTCCAAAGAAGTTTTGGTTTCAGAAGTTTCAGTTTAAAAAAAAACATTACATGGCTATTGTCCAGAGAAACTAATCTAATCAAGTTTCACTGCACATGTGCAAATATTACCATGCAAGAAAACAGAATGTCTACTGTAGGTCATGGTTTTACTATAAAGGGAATGTTGTTTCTAATGCAAACTATGCCAAAATACAAGACCTTTCAAAAGTGCACGCTTACATATCTTTATCTAGAAATAATTAAAAAAAAGGTCTCGTTTTGCCTGGAAGTAAAAATATAGTTTAATTCCTATTCTTCTAAGTGTACAGTAAACACGTTGTCCCTGAAATGTCTCCACCCTTTTCATTAATTACTGAAGAGCTGAGGGATAGCTTTATTTTAAAGGGATTTTTGGCTACAGCAGCTTCTGGCCAGTTAATTGTAAAAGCATACACGAGATACTATAATTCAGTGGAAATCAATTACAGCAGTAATATAATTTGTAACTATAATCCAGCCATCGACAGTCAATTAAATGATCTAAATACAAGATTGCAATTACAGCTATTTATACAATTTAAGATAAAGAAAACCGTACTAAAAGGAACAGTGCATTAACATACAAATGGTTATTGAGAGCTCCTCTATCAATGGGCAACTTTTCATTTAAAGCAGCACTCTCAAATTTCTTCTTATAAATACAGTGTGTGAGTTTCGCTCATTCACTGATTGAGGACTTGCAGTTCTGATATTTTTTCTACGGAAACAATACATTAAGCAGCATACAGCTAGTTACAGCAGTCTGACAGACAGAAGACAGACTGAACTAAATAACGTATCCCCATTGGTCCAGGTTCTGTGCTGTTCAGTTTCAGAGTGACCACATGCTTACTGTAAATGGTTCACCCTTAAATAAAAAAAGTTCCAGATTGTAGTTTAAACCGACATTTTCTGCTGTTCTGACCTTAAGCCCATGTACTACTATTGGAAGATTTCAAAATATTTCCCTTTATCAGTAGCTTTACCACAACAGTTGTGCAACAGAAACACCCCTGTCAAGCTAGACTACATGGTGCCAGCGATGTCTGAGACATCACGTGACAGATTAATTTGAATAGTCCCCTCCTATTTTAGCTGTGGGGGTATCTGCTTCCTCCTCCCTTTTTTTGCCAATGACCTAGAATGAGCTACACAGACAAGGATGTATTTCAGGTCACCTTGAGCTTATTTTAACCTTATAGGAATAAATATGTATATGTAACTGCTAAAGATCTGTGTGTATATAATTGTGCCATTTTCAGATATACTGTTTGTTATGGATGTTTTCTACACACTACGCGTTTAAACCCTTCCTAACAGACGACAAAAGATAAAGGATCCCAGAAACATTGCTGTGAGATGTTGCCACGTCTAGCAACTGAGGAAAAGAAAATATTTGAAAATGTTATTTTGTTAAAAATACAAGATTTAAAAGAAAAAGAAAACAACCCCAGACTAGTGAGGACCTACAGTCGACCCTGAGAGTCGCTTAAAGAGAAATCTTTAAAAAAAAGCACAAGAGCTAAATAAAAATCAGTTTAAGAGAGAATGCATGTCGGGGAGTCGGGGTTGATAAGGCTTTCGACCCCAGAGGCATTGCTGCGGCACTTGTTGGCTGTACTTCCTCTCTCGTCCATCGCGTCGTCGTCGTGCGGTAGCTCCTCGCCGGAGTCTCCCGGGAAGGCTCGCTCCAGCTCCGGCGTTGCACACGCGTCCTCGTAGGCACTGGTGCTGTCCGTGTCATTGCTTCTCTCGGGGGATACGTCTCGGCCGTCCTCCGCTTGGCCTTCGTGGAGCCTCCTGAGCACTCCCTCGTGAAGACGCCAGTCCAGCGCAAGACTGGGCAGCTGCTCCATGGTGTCAGCGAACATCTTCTGTAACTTTCTCTGTGGGCTTGCTTCGTACGCAGCCGTGTCCCCCTTTCCTGCTTTCTCAGACTCCACGCCATTATGACCAGGCTGGGTTTGGAACACACTTTCAGAGGGTTCGTCATTCGTTAGAGCGGGCTCGCGGTCAGCTGTGTTTGTGTCCTCCTCTCCACACTCTCTGCTGACTGAGGGTGCCATGTTCCTCTCCTGCACAGCCAAATGACATTGTCTAATAGTCAAGTCCTAGTGTGAAAGATTAAGATTTCATACCGTAAGTATTTTACATATGTAGTGTATACATGCATAATATCTGAGCAGAACTAATGGTTTTTCCCCTGCTCTGCCAAACTCCCTTTTAACTGAAAGGAACTACCTAGCATAAAACACTATTGCGGTATAGGGTATAGAGAGTATGAGAGACCAGACAGCAAAAGCATAGGTTCATTTGTCAGTCATAGTTAGAAATTAAGAGACGCCCTGCGTTGCGTTCAACGTGGAATACAAATTTACACAGCGTGCGGTTAATCCAAACACACATAACTGCAAATCTCCATCTAGTTATGCAGCTTAGAAAACTGCAGGCTGCTGTTATGTGCAGGTGACTGGTGACTTTTCATTTCCCCTGCCTAAATGTACTTATAGTATTGACAATAAAGGCGTTTTTTTTGGTATTTCCATCTTTGAAACGTTTCAAATGTGCAACAACCTATTTGGTTATATAAATGGGGTTCCACAGTTCATGACTAACCCTTATCTGATTGATTTATTACACAGCCTTTCTATAGCCCCACACACACACACACACACACACATACACACACACACCTCCCTGAATAGTGCGCTTAGGCAAGCCAACTCCCCTGACAAGCTGTTACACAACTGTCCCTGTGCATTAGTGCACCATTAGTCAGTCTTTATAGACAAATTCAGGAAGCTTGTGGGTTGTTGTAAAATCATGTAACCGCCTCCCCTGCAGCCCTGTTACCTCTTTTAAACTCTCCACATCTCGCATCAGCGAGCACACCATGGCCTCCAATTTCTTCTTGGCCACCCTCTCTTGCTCCAATTCCTAAAAAAGGCAGAATGACAGAATATGCTAGGAGGGACAGTGTACAGTGAAGGTCCCACCTTTAGATGATACTGTTTACAGTTGGGAGCAGAAAACATGACTGAAATAGACACAGAAGCTCTGACAGTGACAGAAAGGATGAGAGTGGAGGTGTGGGCATGATTCAGCGTTGTCTGTATGGGAGGGAGTGTCAGGAGGTGTGGTTCACGGGTCTCGGGGATTGGGGATTGGGGACAGGTGAGGGCAATGTACTGATTACATGTTTCCCTAGTGAAAAGGAGCGTGGGAGCAGAGCGGCAGGAAGTGAGACACGGACACGGGAGGTACCACTCCGAACCCTCCCGGGAAATATCTAAGAGCTTAACTAAGTGTATTGATACACAGTGAAATCTGTAAGTAGACGTACCAATACGGTCTACCTGCAAGGAACACTGAGTGTGTGGCTGGTTCTTTGTTACAATGAGCAATAAAGCAAATATCAATAATAAGAATAATAAATTAACAAAATTTCAATTTGAACATATGAATAAAATATATAACAAATAAATAAACCATTAAAGTAGTATACAAGGATACAAAAAAAGGATAGAGAATGAGAACTGAAGACTAAAGACAACATCACATAAAAGCAAGCCTGTAAAAATGTGTTTTAAGTGATTCAAAACACTTGTTGGCGGTTGTGTGGACATACCAGGCAGACCTGACGGGCCTCCCTCTGGGCCTCAGCCAGCAGCTCCTCCACGGACTCCAGCGTGTCCTGCAGGATGTCCACCTGGAACACCAGGGTCTCTCGCTCCACCTCCAGCCCCCGCAGCTCCTGGACCACCTCGTCATAGCTGACCTGCA
Organism: Percopsis transmontana; assembly: GCA_025447815.1. NCBI lineage: Eukaryota > Metazoa > Chordata > Actinopteri > Percopsiformes > Percopsidae > Percopsis > Percopsis transmontana. The sequence continues at coordinate 2,884 of JAOEHI010051829.1, read as the reverse complement.
GGTCCAACTGGGCCAGAGAAACAGCGAACACACAACCAGCCAGCCAGGGAGGGAGTGGGCAGTCCATTTGTGTGTGGGAGAGAATGAACATTTTATAACACATATTAGATCAACTTTATGGTCATTCATTTACATACAATTCCTTGCATACAACTGAACTAAATGTTGTTTCTAATAGACCAAGGTGTAAGATGAAAATAACAGGAATATTTAGTAGAAGTGCACATGCTAGTTTAGTAGCTGGCTCTCTGTACATAAAAATATAAACGAAGACTCATAAAGTGAACTGTGATGGTGATGAGAATTCGTATTGCACTGTATCACAATTTCACTGTAAAAAAACACATCCTCATCAGCCCTATCTATTACGCTTGTTACACAGTGTCTCTTTCAAGGATTATAGACTCATACAGTCAAATAAAGGAGTGGTGCATTTTTTGAATCCACACCTGCAATGTGATTCCAATAGAAATCACGTCATATGGAATCATATCTATAGGATTTAATACAGCTTAGCACATTAACAATTGATGTGCAATATTCATTAGAAATGTACTGACGACAGGCAAGTTAGTGAGCTTTTTAACCAAATATGGCATAAAGAGAAGATAGCGTTGTATAAGAGAAGTTAAAAACAGCTATACTCACCATGTCTGTGACGCCCGCGTACAGATCCTAGAAACGTGAAATACAATTAGTGAAATTGCATTGTCACGTGACTATTGTATAAACATAAGCAGAAGAAAAACACATTATATTCAACATACCTGGCTTTCACTCCTCCTCTTGACGATGCTATTTCTGCTTTCACTGCGTACCAGACGCCTAGATGAACATTCCGTCTGATGTACGCAAAATAATATATGTATGATTATTAGCAAATATATCTTGTAATGTACCCACAGGCTCAGTGTATTACTGTAGGCTAACCGTACACGTAACGTAAACATGACGTGCCTACCAACATGGTCTGGGCCCCTGACAATGTAGCTTACGCCTTCATCTATCTGTGATAGAGTACCTTGTTTAACGTTGTATGAGCTGAACAGAAATCTTTTTAAATAAATTAAAAGAAGATTCAACACTTAACCGACGTCACCCTGTCTTTGTCTAGCCGCGGAATATTTCGCAACGACGCCGTGATTTCTGGGGGCTCACCTCTTTTATTATACTGCGAAGAGTCTCGTCCTCGCTGATTCCCCGGGAAAGAGTCCTCTTTCTTGGCGACCCATTTCTGTCTAAGGATCCGGAATGCATCATTTTTGTTGCTGGACGAGAAACCACCCAGCTTCAGGCAAGCAGTTTCTAAATAGCGGCCGTTTGTTTGTATAGGAAAATCGCCGTCGAATGACGACAACGCCCAGTAACATAAACGGAAAACCAAAGGGGACAAAATATCAGTAAACGCAAACGACATAGGCCTGTACAACGAAAACATGTTTATTACAAAGTAATTTAACGGAATACATGAATGGAGGCTATTATTTTGGGAAAGTTACCTTTGGCAGCCTACCATGTACGCGGGCAGTTTGGGAATCGTTGCCGGAATTGTGGATTGTAAAACCAAAATACCATCTTAAAATAATGCTTATGACATTGATTGTTCAAACAGTAGCCTAAATGTAATCAAAGATACTTTATCTTCCAGACATGCCCAATCCTGTCGACAGTCAACACAGTCAGGTTGAAATAGCCTGTTGTAGCTTAATCACACTAACAAGTTACAAATCATGTCAAACCAGAGCCTTTTGTTTAGTTACAAAGTTAAAAAGCTACTTTTATGGACGTAGGCCTATATGTCGTGTTTGTTTGGATACCTATCTTTAAATTTATTGTTGCATTTTTTTGTATAGGCTATTATTGTTTACATATTAATGATTTTTTCTATTTAGTCTCCAACTCACTAAAATATGGATATAATGGTCACATGTAACATGTTGTGTTAATTTAATGACATTTGATGCTATAAAATAATATTGCAATATAATATGCATTCTATAATTGTACATTTTGTTTTCTGATTCTGAATCTGGGATGCATTCAGTACGGCGTAACGTTACTTTAAGTTCAATGAACGTAAACAGCAGTGGACTGGACGCTAGGTTACAAAACAGACTGCGGTCATGTGTGCAGGCGTTCGTTGGTGCTCTAGCGCACAAAACCTGTCTCAATTCCTACGAATTCCGATTTAGAATTTCAAGCATTTCATTTCAGAATGAGACGGCATACCCTTCATGTGAAATAAGTTGGTAATGAACGTGACATTTGCGAGGCCTACTAGTGTGATGACAAATACTCACAAAAATGTATGAAACAACTTAACAGGGTTCCAAATAAGCGGCTTAACTAAACAATCCCATTAAACATAGCAAACGTCTTTGAAATTAGTTCAAGAACGTTGCACCCAATGTTTTGTAACCCTACACCACTCGCCTGCACTATATGAACCACGCCCACTAATCAACTGCTACAGTAGCCTACAATTTTCCAGTAGATGGCAGTAGTAGGTCATTGTTTCATAGGCAAATTCTCTGTCATGAGTGTAGAAACCCTAAAAACACAGAATGATTGTCTCCATTACAAAACGTTTTTTCAGTCAGTTAATTTTCTTTCTGAATCGACATATCAAGCATCGGTTAGTCTACCTGAATCTACAGCCTTAAGAGCTTCAAACTTCAGACACAGTAGGCTAACCGACCTTCAGTTTAAATATTATTGAACGTATCGTATTAATCTGATTCAACACCATGCTGCCTGTACGAGGCAAAGGTAGTGCGATAGTAATAGAGTCTCCAATAGAAAGGTACCGTGTAGGATACGTGTACTGTGTCTTACAAGGGCATACTGCTCGGTCTGAGAAAAGGTCAGTTAAGAAATACTTTGT
>JAOEHI010051828.1:0-17847 GCA_025447815.1 Percopsis transmontana | reverse complement strand
ACAGGTCGTGTTGATACAAACTCTCTGCCTACCCGGGTCTGCTTTTGGGTTCACATTCCCCGCTACTCACAACAGTAACGTTAGCATACAGCATAACAGCTCATATCAGTCAGCTAAACTTTTACTAACGTTACCCTGTTGGAAAAAATATGTAGTTGGATTGTTTCATGTAAACTATTTATTTTCCCTCGCTGTGTTTTGGCTTTGCTATGTGGGGAGAAATCATAGACTGTATAAATAAAGGGAGAAATGTGCTGTTTATGTTCGGGATAGAATCAGCTGATTCGTTCGTACTATTGACTGTAAAACAGTAACGTTAGCATACAGCATAACAGCTCATATCAGCCAGCTAAAAGTTTACTACTCCGCTAGAAAAAAATATGTAGTTATTTCGAACGTTGTTCTCCAGTGCTTTGGCTTCGTTTAGTGGACAGAAATGTGTTTGTGTTTGCGTTGGCGTTGCTGTCTCAGACGACGACATCTTGTATCCTACATCGGCCACCATAGCTTTTCCTTCGTGTTTGCAAAGGGAGGGGTAGGCCGTGAGTGACTGGCTGTTTGCAATTCGCAACCTTCACAAATAGATGTCACTAGAAATTACACACTGGACCTTTAAAAGTGATCATACTTTGGATATTAAGGAAAGATGGGAAGCAGAGGGGGGTTTCACAGTCTCACAAGAGGAATGGGACAGCAGTGGTCAGTGACAAGCTCCCCCTCATGGAGGGAATTCAGTTGGAAAAACGCGACTCGATTCTTTCGTTCTCCAGCACAAATGACTAACTATTCAAATCAGACTGCCTGTTGGAAGTCCTGTGGGAATACTTCAACAAATAATTTTCATATTTTTTGGAAAGAGGTTCTTGGGGTTCTAGAGGCTGTTTTTAAAAGGAAATTTTATTCTAAATTCTAAATTTCAAAGTCATATACCTGTGTGATCTGGATGGATTTAAAAAGAGGGACAAATACCTTTTGAGTGTGTCGTTAGTGGGGTGTAAAAAGGCTTTGACCAGAAAATGGCTTAAGAAAGACAAACCAACAATAAATGAGTGGATTGATATAATTTATAACATATATGTTACGGAAAGAATTACATTCAAACTAAAAAAACAAATTGATATTTTTGAAGAGAACTGGTCAAAATGGCTCAGCTATGTCAATTGTAAGACCTGATTTCATATAGATTGCAAAGATAAGGTTGAATCCTTTAAAACCTCTTCATCACTAAGCATTTGGTCAGGTCTCTGCCTCGAAAAAGAATTCTCTGAACTGAATAGAGTATATCTCCAAAACAAGGGCTATACAAATATTCTAGGTACCAAAAGAAAGGTAACACCTGTGAGATTTCTCTTGTGGTGAAAGAATCAATGTGGATGTTAATGGGTCAGAGTACATGAAGCTAGAACAACAAAATAAATGGAAGATTTTATTTCTGCCTGACAGAAAATCATGTTTTACAATGAATATTATATTGGAATTATGCAAATTAAGCCCCAAAACACTTTGGGACCATAGCATCTGATGACAACATGTGTCAAGTTTGTTGTCAATAAATAGAAGTAAACTTCAGAAATTTCAGGGTGTTAGTAGAAGTATGTTTAGGGAGATTTACAAATAGAGAAATTTTGATGCTGTTATAATTGCAAATAACTCCATAAATATACTGTATGTTTTTTTACTTGTAACTTTAACTATATGTACAAAGTACTTCCTGAAATGCTTTCAAGACTAAACATTTGTTGACTTGAATGCAGCCCTGTCCAGGAAGGGCCGTGCGCAAAAGTGCGCACTGCCTTAGAAATGCATTACAGTGCTGTCTCGACAACCCATTGGTCAATTTTGACATGTGACACTTTATTCCTCAGGACCTATCAAATTGATCCCATAGACTTTCAATGCAGTGCGTTTGCATTCGAAGGTCCAAAAGATGGCTATACGCATGTGTTGTAATCGTGAGCGTCTACCCACTTCATATACAAAGCACTTCCTGGCAATCAGCTTACACTGTTGGAATCTATGGAGTCTCAGCTTTTAGACGTATCGTTTGTGTATCGTTTGTGTAGATTACGATCTTTACAAACTTTTAGCGTGCGATGTGCGCAAAGTGAGCGTAAAGTTTACGATATGTTTATTTATTTGTTTAGGTTTGGAATTATGTTTAATTTGGGCAACAATAGGCTCGATAGCTTTATAGTTGAGACCCTTCTCTTTCCAATGGTGTGTTACATGACTGTTTTCACACATGTTTAAAGGGCTTACGACTTCATTTGTTTGAGAGAGGGGGAGGGAGTACCCCAGTACTGGGGTAGCTCGGGATAAAGAGGTTTAATAAGAAATGCTTTTTCCCTATTTTCAAGCAGCATCTTTATATTTTTATGTATGATGTGCTTATGTTAACTGCTGCTTTACTTAATGTACAAATCCCCCCTTTGTCATGTCGAATCCTTTAATAAGAAATGTTTTTTCCCTATTTTCAAGCAGCATTTTTATATTTTTATGTATGATGTGCTTATGTTAATTGCTGTTTTACTTAATGCACAAATCCTCCATGGCACACATGTTTATTTTACTAAAAGAAAACTAATAATTATTTTTTTTAAAGATAAGAATCAATGCAGTTTTTTGTACATTGTTTCATATCTATTTTTAAATTATGTGAAACTGACACCACAATGCAAGTAAATAAATACTTAATTCCTGCTTTTGCCTTTTTAGGGGTATTTCTTATTTTTCAGTTACAGAATATCGTGATGTATCGTGATTGATTGTCTTGCAATGAATTGAGTATCGCAGAATTGTTCTATTGTTATATCATCGTTATCGTGGGCAAAGTATCGTGATAGTATCATATTGAGTTACTCTGTGATTCCCACTCTAAATGTGATGTGTGCCATTGTCCCTTTCTTTCCGCAGAGCTTGCACAGTGGATCTTCTCTTAAGCACCATCTGTACAGGCTTGCTGGTGATGGGAGGGTATCATACACTGAGCGGAGAAGAAAAGAAATCCGCTGTAGCTGTAGCTTCCAGAGTTCAGACCAGGAGAGATTTGATTGATGGAATTGCCTCTCCCTGGACTTGGAGCTCCAACTTATTTGGCACTTTTCCTTTCCTTATCACCATGCACCATGCACTGCACCTGCATCCCCCCTCCTTTACATTTGGCTTGATGTATTTTCAGCCCCTTTGTGTTCTTGCAGACTTTCCCGCAGAGACATCTGGCCTTCCTGGTATGTGTGAGCCTTCTCATTAGTTGTGTTTCTGTCCCCCAACATGTTTTAATAGAGTCTGCAGTCGCCACATGGGGTCTGCAGCTCAGTGACAGGAATCATTTATATTTCATGCAGCGGTGAGTCACAGTGGAGACAGTCAAACTGTGTGTGTTTCTTTGTGTGTGTCTGTGTGTGCTTGTGTGTGTGCTTTGTGGATGTGATTATGTGTGCATGTGCGTGTGATTTATGTGTGCATATATAAGTACACATGAGTGTGTTTCATACGCACATACACACTGGAACAAATGTGTGTCTCTGGGTTTGTGTGTTTAAGTGATCTGGTGTCTTTCACACATTGTCAAGCAGGGCAAACCTGGGTTAAATTTAGCCTAATCTGGCCACTGTTGAAGAGAACTGGCAGAAAAGTGGTGAGATAAGAGACAGATATAGCACACTGATGGGCATGTCTGTTTTGACTCAGCAAAGTAGAGAGAACACTGCCCTGTCTCCCAAACATTACCACTAATGGTTACAGGTGTAAAAGTCAGAAAGTAGAAATACAGCAAATACAATATCTTTAGTAAAAGTAATAACAATGAATCTGCTCTGCAGCAGCTATATAGTTAGTTACTTCTACTTACAGTTTTTGACAATTGCTAACAAGCATTATTCAATAGGCTACTGAGTCTACTGTTAACAGTAACATTGATGTTCTTCTCTTCACTGTATAGAATACTGTTCTACAGGAACATGTCATAGAAAAGCTGTAGTACATTTACATTTACAGCATTTAGCTTAGCTTAGCTACTAATTGTAAGTCGCTTTTATCCAAAGCGACTTACAATTAGTAGTAAAGGTTTGACATGGTTAGTACTTTTACTAGAGCAATACATAGTTAGTTCTTTTACTAAATCATGCACCATTCGTATTTCTACTGGACAGATGCACCAAATCCTGTGTGTGGAAGTGATTACCTGTCACATCCACCAATTCCCCCAGGTGCACAATTCCACAGCATTCAGGTTTGAAGTACTCTCGAGGCTATTACTTGTCTTCTCCCTCAAAGTGAGATAATTAACGGTTTTCATCTGAAAAACTTGTGCTGTTGCCTGACACTTCAACTCTCCCCCTAAGATTGCTTAAAGTATTATGGAAACAAAAAGCATGCCATTGTCTGCCTCTAATTAGTGACTAGCACTGAAATGAGCCCTGCAGCTCAGAAAGGAGAGAGAGATAGAAGGGTGTTTTACATGAACCTTCAAGTATAAACCTCTGTGTCTGATCAGCTTAGCACATGAGCTGTGATGCTGGGAGAGATAACTAGGCAAAACACAGGTGCACGCACACACACACACACACACACACACACACGCACATGCACTATACACCAGGACAATGCACCACCTAGTGAATTATAAAATAAAACACTACCTTCACCTATAAAACACTACATTCACCTTACTTTCAAACACAACAGCGGACTCTGGTCATTGATATTTTCCTCCCACTGCCTAAAGAAACCAGGCCAACCAGTTTCTCAGTGTGGGGCTCTGGGTTGTCTATTATTCTGCACCTGCATAAATTCTCATTATCACTCATTAATGTTCAGATTTGTATCTGTATTTTATATTAGGCCTTTAAATCACTATTGCTATGTAATGGAAATAATTTGTACCCTCATCTCATCCTTTGATTTCTTTCAAATTTCATTTCCTTTATAACATTTACCAGATATTGTACATTTATATATTTCAATTGATAGGTTAATTCACTGCACTACACCACACATTAAACATAATGGCTGCTCACCAGTGAAAACCAGGCTAACTTCACTGAGGTCCTCATGGGGGACACGGAAGCTGAGGGACTCATTGTAGAAGGGGTCAATTGTTCCCCTCATGCAGGAAGTCTTCTTGGTCTTCACCAGCTTCAGTCCTGTAACCAGCTGGACCTTCACAAATGGATCTGCCGAGCGCAGGATATCAGGACAGAGGATACGAGAACCATTAAGGATGGCAAAACCTGCCCATTCTACTAAAGCATCAGCACTAGTTGTCTCAATTATACATAGATTGACTATATATCAATATTGTATTGATTGGTAGCAAATTGTGGTCCACTAGAGGTTTTTTTATAGATTTTGAAATTAAATGTAACAGTTTTGAAAAGGGTATGTCAACATTTGCAGTTATGTGCCAAAGAAAATTCTGCTCGCTGTGTGAAGTGTTTTGAAAAAGTGAACACAGTATTGAGAAATGCATTTAACCAGTTGTAAAAAAACTGTAATGTGTCTCCATAGTGCAGTGTAGAATACAGGCCTACCAGAACCCTGGCACATGTCTGTTTGCAGGAGCTGCTTGGCTCGGATTATGTCCACATTAAGTCTTCCTGCACTGGGTAGGTAGGTAAGAGACAACAGCAACTCTCCTAGTTCCACCTCGTGCTGCAGGGAGAGACACATGGAGGGTGTTACAGTTTTTTACAATCAGTTCTTGTTTTGTAATGGAACACGGTTTTTCTTTTAAAGGAGACATCAATGTTACTATCAACAATAACAATACTTTAAAAAAGCACAACCGTATTTACCACTTCAAAGGTTGACATAAAATGCTATATCTACTTCAGTTGTTAACTAAAAACATCAGTCAATACTATTGACTGATGACTATTGACTATACTATTAATACTAATATTGCTCTTATATTTTAATATAGCCCTTAATTACAGATACAAAGACCTGCACAAACCACATTTCATATAAATGACACCTACAAACTTTAAAGGTGTAATAGGCTTTTATCCCCTGAAAATTAGAGGTTATACTACCATCTAGTGGTGCAGATGCAGCAGTGACAATGTTAACTCTATGGGGGTCCCTATATGTAATGTAGCTAAAAATAGATTATTCTGTACCTGAAGCAAGTTGACTTTTATCTCAAGTTAGTGTACGTGGAGTAAAACTAAATATTCATTTTTATGCATACAAAGTAATTTTCTTTGGTCTAAAACTGTGCTTAGTTTACCTTTAACCTCCATTTGGATAAAAAATACTCCCAAAACAGAAGTTATCCTGGAAGGTTCTCAGAAAATACATGCACATTTTTTCCAATTACCCTAAATACCGCAATTCATGCTAGCTTTTTATTTAATTAACTTTGCCAAAAAGAATCAAGTCCCCCTTCCCACAAAAGTTCTCAGCTGTCCGTCAATCAGCAAAATACATCTCTTGTGGGCCAGAAGCTATGAAGTTTGTGTGAAAATCAGATGCTTTGCAGGCGTTTGCGTATGTGTACTTGCATGTATAGTAAAATCAGACAATGTGTGTGTGTGTGTGTGTGTGAGTGAAACCTCATACCTGTGAACTGGGTACCAGTGCCTTCCACCAGTGGCCTCCTTTGACCAGGTCTACATCAATGAGTGGCAGCACCACCTTGCCTATCACACAGTGGCGTGAGAACTTGTCAAAGTCCACCACAGACAGCAGCAGCGTGCGCCTTTGGGCCTCCAGGTAGGGCAGGTCGAAGGTGAAACGCTCCTCAAACACTGGGTTCTGGGTCTTTCTCTTCACACCTGTCTGACGGGAGTTCTTATGATCCGGAAGCAGGCTCATCTTCACGTAGGGGTTGGAGTGGGCCATGTCCTGCCGTGCACCATCACAGGTCAATGGAGGAGGCAGGTCACGAGCCTCGATCACCCTTACGCCCAGGTGCCCATTAATGAGATCATATCTACAGACAACCCAGTCTCATGAGATCGATGTCAAATGGTGACACTTGTGCAAAGATTATGCGTCACGATTTGACGAATAGTATTTTTTTTTAAGTAAATGACGTAATACTTTATTCAAAATGTTGACGAATTTCTAGTTAAATACAGTATCCCATTTATGATATATGCATCAACTTCTAGACGTAAACTCATTCGTCAAAATGTTGATGAATGTTTGAATTATATTACACAATATACATGTATTTTGCATATAATTTAATTTATAATTTGACGTTTATAATTTCGTCAGTATTTCGATGATTTTCCAGCTAATAGGACCAACTATAGATTAGAGAGTCTATTTTCTCATAATTTATTATTATTATTACTATTTTTCTATGATACACAGACATTTATTTAATCCAAATTCAATGAAAACTTTTTTTGTTACCATTTAAAGAAAGTAATTACGTAATTTACTACATTTAATTAAATACATTTTCATATTTTATCTGTCCTTCAGGATTTGTTTGAAAGTTTTATTTATTCCAAACAGAAAAAAACATTCCACTTCAGTGGATTAAAAATGTGCAATGCACTGTGTAAACCATTTCTTATAAATATCATTATTATTATCATTATTATTACACGATAAGATGCATAGTAATAATAATAACTTGGATCTGACCTTAAAGTTGAATTAATAAAGCTAATTTGATTTTATTGGTCCCTCTTGTATGAAATATAGGGTTACTTTTAATGTTCACTTTGATATGACACATATTGAGATAGTGGTCCCCATTTAAATAAAAACAAAGCATTGCCCAAATGCTTTGTTTTTATTTATTGTATTTGATCAATTAGGGTATTTGATCTGCCTTTCCTTATGTCGGAAATGTAGATCCTATTATCCAGGCTGCAACCTTACTGGGTACTGAAGTGAAGCATGCCCAGTTTGTATCGAAGCAGGATCTCGTCATCAGTCAAGGATTCCACATCATCCCCAGAAGAATCATGGGAGTAAAGGCGGGGCTCCAGCTTGTGGAAATATTTCTCAGAAGGGGGCTGAGGTTTACGCAGTGGCTGAATGCTCTCCTTCCTTGGTCCCATCGCCCGGAACTCTATGGGCTTCATATCCACCAAGGGAGAGCTGGGCTTATGGCTGTCCAGACCTAGGAGAGGAGAGGAGAGGAGAGGAGAGGGGAGGACAGGTGAAGTGAAGAGAATAGAGAAGAGAGAAAAGGAAAAGGAAAGCAAAAGAAAAAGAAAGGAATTTCTTTTTTTTTTTATTTGACCTTAATTTTACCATGCAAAATCAATTAGGAGATAATTCTTATTTACAATGATGGCCTAGCAAGAGATAAAAAGCCTCTTGTGGGGAAGGGGACGGTGGAGAAAGGGAAAAAAATAAACTATACATAATACATAATGTCACGATCAGTGCCCCGTGCCTCCCTTCTCCACGGTACACCTGGGGGTGATTAGCTCTGATTTTGGACACTATTTAGTTTCCCCAACAGCACTCGGTGCTGTTGGTCATTGTTTTACGTTTTGCCCTGTATGTTCCGTTGTTTTTCAATTAAATTACACTTTACGCGTACACCGTTTCCTGGCTGTCCATGTCTTCCCTCTGGCTCGCGCTTGCTCTCGCACCCTTGAACACAGCGCTTTACACATAATTTAAACACCACATGACAACAGTACAAGCATGGGGCAGGACAACATAACAGCAACATGGTGGCCAACGCACATCACACAGAACAGCTGCAAGTGCCTGTGAAGGGATTGAAAAGGAATTATTGAAGCATTGCTATCTTAAGGCAGCGAAAAGCGATTGCGCAATTGACCAACAAAAACCTGGTCTGAAGTCAATGGTGCAGTATTTCACTGTTATTTTATGTACGCATTGTCAAGATAGTAGGCTAATATGCGCCTACATAGGCGGGTGCACAAGCAAGCAGCAACATGCAAAATATTACATATAAAAATATTACAATGTGAAGGATTATTATTGTGTACATCAAGATATTTTATCCTGCTGGAGTTTCCTCTGCAGCGAAGCATTATTTTTTACTACTTGAAATGTGCCATAATAGCAATCCGCAAAGGTACAAGCACACCTGGATCTTAAAAGGGAATGGGAGATGACACTCTGATTGGTTTATTGCATGTTTATTGCATGTTATGGACGGTTGGAGGTGAGACCTATAACCAATCGCTTGATGGTATACAAACGTGGTTAACTTGCACAGCTGAAATGTAGTTAGATATGTTAAGGATAAATAGTTGAACGTGTACTGATAGATAGTTGATATGTTACAGATGTGTTTGACATCTCTATAGTAGGACTCAGAGTCTAGACGAGAAGTGACCGACCGGGCAGTGGTTAACTCACTTGAGGGCTGTCTGACCATGCTGAACGTGGATCGGGATAGCTCAGAGCCAGAGCGCATTGGGGAGGGAAGGCTGTCTTGAGCCAGGCTTAGCACAGATTCTCCATGTGCCAACTCTGGTTCTGGATCCTTTTTATCGTCATACTCGTTCATCCTGGGATGAAAACAAGGGGATAGAGAGAGGAGAGATGGAAAGTGATGGAGACAGAACAAGAGAAGTGGTAAATAAATGTTAAATATTATGCCTGAACAAATCCAGACTTTATTTGTTAAAGACACCCTTATAGGAAAATTGACCCTGAATCCTTGAAACAAGGCTTACGAAAATAAAAATATTTTGTATAGAAAGAGAGCGCATTCATCTTTACCTAAATGCTGAGGGGCTCGCACTCCTCTCTACTTCTAACCTAAAGCGCTTTTTTACATCTTCTCTACTTCTCCCCTACAGTCACATGCACTTTTGTGCACAGCTATGTTTTCAACATAAACAGTGAGCTGGGGTGGAGATCTAAGGTCCTGGGGGCGCTGTATTAAAATCGAGGAGTGTACCTTTAAACTGGAGTACTGTGCGGAGCAGTAGTAGCTGGCCTCCCTCAATAATGTTACCACGATAAAAATACAACATAAAAGCTGAAAGGATTAGAGACAAGCAAAAGATGGCAGGAGATAAGAAGATGAACAGAGGCAGGGGAAGAGGAGTGCGCCGTAGAGAAGTTACTGGGGAAAGGTCTCTCTCCAAGGGACATAATTGTTGCCATGGACAGTTTTGTAAGGTCTGGCATAGATGGAGTGCAGGCGCAGAGGCCGAACAAGAGACGCTGACACCGAGCTATGATTTACACCAAGAACTTCGTAATTTATTAGAACACACTGGTTCTAAAAACACAAGAACAATGCGACAGAGGCATTCGCTATAAGTCTAAATAATAACCGACAATTTCCCTCATCCACCCTCCCGCTTATATAGCCGCTTAAGGAGGGTAGATGAGGGGATTGGTAACAGGTGTGTAGAGAGGTAGGGTTCATTGGGGAAGTGGACGGCTGACGGCCGGTGGCTTAGTACACCGGCGAGCTTGACCGGGGAGGGGCAGTAGCTCCCGTTGTTACAAGTTTGTTATCATAATTACATACTGAGTCCCTTACATCCGCATCCATTCTTTACAGCCAGTGGCTGTGGTTTACCCAGCCAGGCTAGCCAGCACTCTATCCATTAATGGAATAGAAATTAAACATGCCTCAATTACATTGCCATCTCTGCCATTTGAGACAAGGGTGCGCATTACGGCCATGTCAAAAACAGTTTTGTAAATTGTGAATTTGCAAGGGATTCAATTTTATTAGGATTTCCACGCTGCCAATTCAATGTGCAAATTGGTAATTTTGCGTTTTTCCAAAGTGACTTGCAATTCAAATTCAAATACACATTTAGTTAAACTTTATACAGTGGTGTAGTTAATTGTAGATAATTTCATATCAAGTTCCATATCGTCTACAGACGATATGGAACTTGGTATGAAACATGTTCAATGATCTTATGGGCCTTCTTCCTACACCTCTGGGTGTAGACTCTGCCTCCAGAGATGTAGGAAGAAGGCCCATAAGATCATCATGGACCACTACCACCCTCAGTCACAACTGTTTACTCTGATACCATCTGGCAAACGGTACAGTAAGACTAAAGGAGTAAGGACTAAAACCAGCAGGTTCATGGACAGATTTTTCCCGCTAGCCATCAGGCTCTTGAATAGCTAGCTTATACTGTACACTACAGTCACCTCTATACACAACGCCACTTTATCTTGTATAGCCTATTTATTGAATTCTATTCTATTTTTATCACACATTTCTATTACACATTTGTATTACACATGTAAATATCAGTATAGATTATTGTATTGTCTTGTCTTGTGCAAGTGTGCACTACGACCAAGCATTTCATTACCTTTTCATTGTTGCTGTAACATCTTGCGAACTGCTTGGTGCAGTTACACATTTTAGTTCTGTCTTTCAGTCTGTTTTTCCCTGTGTTTCATGTGTTGTTCCGTTCCTGGTTTTCTCTCTCCCTTGTTGCCTTGTGTGTTGATTTGATCATTGTTTTCACCTGTTTCCCCTTGTATTTAAACCCTGTGTTCATGTTAGTTGGCTGCTAGATTATTTCATTCAGTCCCGTTTTCTAGGCCCCTGTGTTAGTGTTTCTGATGTGTTTCTGATAATCTCGTTTGCCTGTACCTAGAACATGATCCCTGCCCGCTCACTTTTGTACCTGTTTGTATAGTACCTTGTTGCTAAACCCTGCGTGTCCCTTGACCACGACTCTGCCTGCTCCTTTGTACTTTTGCCTGATATATTCCTTGTTGCCGAACCCTGCCTGTATCACGACTACATCCAGTAAACACCCTTACTAACTACATCTCTGTCTGCGTGCCTCCTGGCATTTGGATCCCTTAGACCAGATTGTAACAGTTGCTCCTCTGTAATGTGTACTGACAAAGAAACATTGAAATGCATGAGTGCACACACACGCAGATACACATAAATGGAGATCCAAGGACATGTATACACATCTATTTATTCTCTGGGTAGTGGTGCCCAGTGTGGTCTTGTTCCAGCTTGTGTGCATGTTTTGACCAGTGAGCAGCCAGACTGTGGTTTCATCGCCATGCTCCCGTTCCCCAGAGGGCTTAGCTAATTCTGTTCAGGAGTCCACACCGGATGCTTTTTTTCCCCAGCCATCCCTCAGGGATCATTAAGGGCCCTTTGTGTCCATGACAACAGCCAGAGGGGCAGATAGTTGCCATGACAACGGGCCAATCTAAAACACATGGCTGGAGGAAGTGTGTGTAAGAGAGAGGTGAAGAGAGAGAGAGAGGGAGAGAGAGCTAGAGGGTGTGTTTTTTGGAGTAGAATTCTGTGCCTTTTTTTGACTGTTTTCTATCGACTAGAAGTACAAAACATGAATGATTAATTTCTGACACTAATATGACGCTCGCTTGAGAATGCTGCTTAGCCAATTAGGAGTTAATGATTTCCCTAACAGTATTTTGTTATTGGCCAGTAGGATTGTCAGTTGGCTTGCCTATATTAGCAAGGCAACATTGAAAAAAATGTGTTTTATCAGGTCAACACTGACATATGGGTTGTGACTCGTAATATTTTATTGCATCATAAAAGAGTTGTAGACACATCTGTTTGCCTGTGTGTGTGTGTGTGTGTGCATGCAATTCCTATTGCCAGATTGCCATGAAAAACATGATAGCCACAGAGGCCAGTGCAGGACTGGACCATTTTAAAATGGAGAGGCAAGACATTGATATTTCTTTGCCCTTTTCATTGCTTTCCAGTTTTAAAATATAATAAATATATACTGTATTTTTATAGGATTTTGACATTTAACAAATTGACTAGACCCCTTCACTTTTTTCATTGTGTTGTAGATTTAATTTTAAATGGCTATTTTTGCCCATTAATCTACACCCAATAATCCATTCTAAGTATTCAGACTCTTAATTCGGTTCTTTGTAGAAGCCCCTTTTGCAGCAATTATAGCTGTGAGTCTTCTTGGGTACGTCTCTACAAGCTTTGCACACCTAGATTTGGGCAGTCTATCCCATTATTCCTGGCAAATCCTCTCAAACTCCCTCAGAGTGGATGGGAAACATCTGTGAACTGCCATCTTCAGGTCTCTCCATAGATGTTCTATGGGGTTTAAGTGTGGGCTGTGGCTGGGCCACTCAAGGACAGTCACAGACTTGTCCCAAAGCCCCTCCAGCGTTGTCTTGGCTGCATGCTTAAGGTCATTGTCGTGCTGAAAGGTGAACTGTCACCCCAGTCTGAGCCACATACGTATTATATATTTGAAAATCTTTTTCCTTTCAATGCCGTTTGAAAATCTTTTTCCTTTCAATGCCGTTTGGCAGACTTCAAGCGGGCTGTCATATGACTTTTACTCAAGAGTGGCTGATTTATGGAGGGCTGTTAAGATGGTCCTGTCCTTCTGACAGGTTCTCCAATCTCTGAAGAGGACTTCCGAAGCTCTGTTAGAGTGAGCGTTGGATTCTTGGTCACCTGACCAAGGCTCTTCTTGCCCAGTTACTCAGTTTCCAGGTGGTTCCAAACTTCTTCCATTTAAAAATTATTGACTGTGGAACTATGCTCCTGGGAACACTCGCTTTAGAAATGGTTTTATACCCTTGCCCTGATTTATGCCTCGCCACAATATTATTGCGGAGGTCTACAGAGAGTTCCTTGGACATGGTTTGGTTTTTGTCCTGACATGCAGTGCGAATTGTGGGACCTTGTGTACACAGGTGTGTGCCTTTGTAAACCATGTCCAATCAATTCCATTTGCCACAGGTGGACTCCAATCAAGTTCTATGCACATCTCAAGGATAATTAAAGCAATCAGGATGCCCCGAACACACTTTGGAGTGCCACAGTAAAGGATCTGAATACTTATGTGAATGAGAGATTTCAGTTTTTCATTAGTAATACATTTTCTAATATTTCTGGAAACATATTTTCACTTTGTTATTATGGATTATTGGGTGTAGATTAATGGGCAAAAATGGCAATTTTATCCATTTAAAATTAAATCTACAACACAACTAAATGTGCGAAGTGAAGGGGTCTGAATAATTTCTTTATGTTTATCTAATTTATGTTATGCTATATTAACATGTCTTATGTGTGTTTGTATAGCTGTTTGTGTGTGTACATATGTGTGTGTGCATGACTCACAGCCAGGCAGGGGTCTGGGCAGGGAAGGGTCCCAGGATCTCCACCTCCTCATCGCTGGAGGAGCAGCAGGAGCACTCCCAACACCACAACAGACAGGAGCGACATGACCAGCGACAGTACAGACAGTCTGACAGCCTGGCCAGCACCTCCTGTGGGATATAAGCCAATATTTGAGTTATTTAAAATAATTAAGTTAAGTTTGTTACATTACATTACGTTAAGTTATGTTAATGTACTGTAAGGTAAGATACAGCCAGCAACACAAACACAGTATATACATACTGTAGATATCTTCTTCTCTGTCATGATTCCCTGAATGTCATTTTTAGGGTTACTTGTGTTGTAGATTTAATTTTAAACTCTTTCACTCATAAACAGACACCATGACAAATTAATTTAAATGCTTGGACATCAAGAAGAGAGGGAAAGCAACCACATGCAGGCTAAAGGCCACATTCTTTAGGGAATTGCAATCTGATTTAAAGACTTGTATGTGCTCATATATGGATTCGTAGGAGGTGTGAATGTGTGTTTATGTGCGTGTTCTAAGGAACCGTATTGTACTGCAACACATTCCTTAAGTGTTCCAGTACAATACCTGTGTGTACCTAGTTACCTGGTACCTGTGTGCCTGTGTGTACCTGGTTGATGGGTTCCAACTGTCCTTTTTCACAGTCGATGAGAAGAAGAGGATTGTGGGTAGTTGTAGGAGCAGGTGGGTGAGCGTGGGGACAAAATAAGATTGTTTAGTATTTTATCCAGTTTAACATCCACGGCACTGACAGACTGCACCCAACTGACAACTGTAATACTGTAGACTTGTAAAAAATTCCCATGTTCCCCATTATGCCAATATTGGGAATCCTTGTCCTCCTTGTCCTACGATTCAAGTTTTGGTATAAACACACTTTGCAGTTTTTTAAAGGTGTTTATGCTAATATTGTAATCATAATTTCTTAATTTAGCAGATGCTTATATAAGGTCATACTATCAAGGTATTTAGCAGTAGACTCTTGCAACAGTCATGGGGATAAAATAGGAGAGAGGTGACCCACTTCACCAAGCCTTTCTTGTGTACCTATATAGACTCAAGTGTAATCTATCATGGCCTTGGTTTGGAGTGTTTTAATAATTGCTGTAAACCTTTTTTCATCAGCACATTTGATTTGAAAATAGGAACACACTTCAAATAACACACAAGACTTGTTGATGCTACCAGTGTCTGCCGGCATATTTAACACTTGTCTCTCACCATTTGATTTTAACTGCATGTGCATATGCTCAGTTCAGTTTTACACTTCATGAAACATGCAGCCAGTGATACCACAAGCAATGACCTATCATTGTCATCATAAATTCATACTAACCCGGTTTGAGATGGGGTTGGGATTTCACTGAATACTCAACACATATATTTCAGAATTAAATGTGCAGAAATTATTTGGTTAAACCATTTAAATTGTTTTGTGCCTTGTGTTTTGAAGATCACATGCTATACTGATATATTCACCTAATGTATCTTCACATCAACATTGTTCAAGACGGGCGACACACACACACACACACACAAATACGTCTGTGTGTGTGCTGTATCATATCATTTTCTCTTTTTCCTATCTCTTTTGCCCTTAGACTTTTCTTATCTTATGACCCCTGCATCAACCTCAGCCCTGATGTTGTCTCCCTGGCTAGCTGTGGCTGTAACCATAGTAACACCAACAGGAGTGGCATCTCACCCTCTCCCCTCCCCCCCCACTCTACCCTTCTGCTTCAGAGAGAGAGAGAGTTTTATACTGGTATTTATTTTATTTTTTATTAATTTTTCATCCCTACAGTCTGTAATAGACTTCACTGCTCTGACAATGTTACATTGTTACAATAACATTGGCAATAACATTGCTTGAAATGGGCGTGGGGGTGCTCTAGAGGTTGTGTCAGCCAATATCAGGTGTTGTGTGGTAGTTTCTGGGCTTTATGTAAAGGTGCACCAAGCACATGCCTATCCAAAATCACACACAACACTTTTGTGGATGTTATGTTGGCCTATTCCGTGAATAATTTAACAAATGACTGCTGTCCTTAATCTTTTTAATCACAAAACAAAATATATGCACGCATATCATGGTGGTTTATTAGAGGTGCCATATTTGGCAGAACAACTTGGCCACTGTGCACCTTCCGAACAAGGACATCAGTTTTGACAGTTTGCCTACACAGAGAGTGCACTGCTGGTAAAGGGAATGAGAGAGGCTGATTTGATCGGCCGTAATTGAAGAAAGCACCCACCACTCCTCTTGATAATTTATTCATTTTAATCCAACTCTTTTACAACTGCGCTGCCATGCCATCAATTACCGCCACAGCCACATGTCCAGAAATTTGCAAAATAGTCTTGGCCACACTTTAGATCCACTTGTGCCGTGGACTTGACCGGAAAACTTGGGCCCGTTGACGGGAGAAGCTTTACTGTCTTAGCCCGTCTGGACTTTCACTGTCAATTAAGAAATTGGCAGTTGCCATGACAGAGCGTGGTGCTGGTAAAGAGAATGAGAGGAGCTGATTTGATTGGCTGTAACTGAAAACAGCCCCCACCACTCTTACTGATAATTTATTCATTCTAATCCAACCCTTTTACAGCTGCGCCTCTGTTACGCCCAATTACTGCCACCGCCATATGTCTGGATATTTAACAAAAAAGTATTTGCCACACCTTAGATTGACCTGGACAGTGAACTTGCGCCATGCACCTCTTGACCGGGAAACTAGGGCCCAAAGACTTAACAAATGTGAAATTCATGAAGTAAATGCCATACTTCAATATCCACTGGAAGAAATTATGTGAAGATGAAAAAAATACATGAATGTATTTTAAAATACATTATCTCCAGTTATCCCTAATGTATAGCAGTAATGTATAGTGTTTTTATAGGATTGTACTATTTATGTTTAAGTATTGCCACTAGTTGACAGTGCCTTCATCTGAATTTTTTTAATGAATTCTTAGTTGAATTGTCACAGCGCACACATGTACCCAGCCACAAAACCTTGTTTTCAGCTTTTCCAATACATTTTTTTTAACAATAACCATGTATAATGTTTAGTTACAACTTTATCTGATATGGATATTTGACCAAGAGAACGACACACCATGAAAAAGAGCTAAAAATGGAGGATAAAGCGCAGAAGAACTGACAGGGGAGGAAGGAGAGATGAGAGGAAAGGAAAAGCGACGGGAGAGAGAGAAAAGAGTAGGGAAAATAAAGGTGGCAACAGGTGTCTGCAGAAGGAGAGAGAGAGAGAGAGAGAGAGCACAGCGCAGTCCGGTTTTAAGAAGTACGTGGGATCTTTCTTGGTTGGATGGTCATGACCCCGTGTTTGTGTGCGTGATCCTACCTGCATGTACGCCATCCTGTCGTCTCTTCGCCTCTCCTCCTCAGACTTTCTCCTCGTCCTTATAGAGCTCCCTCATGCCATCCACCCCAGATAGAGGAACCAGGAAGGAGGTGAAAGAATAACAGAGAGAAAGTCTAAGAGTGAGTGATCAATCTCTCCCTGAGTGATTCCTTCTTCTCCCCTCTCCAAAACACAACGCAAACGACAGGAACGCGCGCACACACGCACACACACAAATACACACACGCGCATGCTCTCCCTCTCTCTCCCTTCCTCTTTTCTCACACTCATGATTCCGTCCTCCTTCTATGTCCATCTTCGACCCCACCCCCCCCCCCCCCCCCCCCCCGGCAGAGGAGAAATTAAAAGAGGAGTGTCAGAAATAAAGAGCCCCAGGAACCGACAGC
>JAOEHI010051827.1:0-17848 GCA_025447815.1 Percopsis transmontana | reverse complement strand
CCCCCCCCACACACACACACACACACACACACACACACACACACACACACACACACACACACACACACACACACACTTACCTGTTTGCGTTTAGTAGCATGTACAACATATATATTTATCTATATGCGCTGCAGGTACAGTATACAGTAGTTAGACAGCTCTGAGCCATGACAACAGAAGTGATAGATAGTTTGTGAACCAAGGTGGACGCCACTGTGAACCCCTTTTTTTAAATGTCACTGGCAGGAATTACAGTTGATGAAGTCCTTCTAAATAGTACTTTGATAGACCAGTTAAATTCATAGAAAGACAGAGAAGCAGATGAAATCAATGGTTTTCAGAGAACTGGTTCATAATTATTAAATGACCAACTGTGGGAAGTTTAAATTACTTACTACTACTACTACTACTACTACTACAGCTAGTGTTCTGTGGTCTTCCTGACTGAACTTTTGCTATCGCTGCAACCGAAATCTGTTGTTCCCATGGATGTGTTATAAGAACTGGATACGGCATGTAAATATGGTCATTCATTTAATCGGAAAGTGCCCCCAGAGCACATGCTACTGGTAGGAGCTTAATTGTCGCGACTTCCACGTTTTGGGGGCAGACGTCATAGCCTACACGAGCATTAGTGTCTGCTGTGCCTACAGTACGGTGCATCTGCAAGTCCTTGCTCGTGCTCTGTGCTGACGTGATGCAAAAAGCTTTCCTGGGCTTTAGGAGACTTCAAAATAATTGAACCCACTGACATTGGCAGTGTTCAAGCAATGTTCGTAAAAGGGACATGCGCCTCAATGGGAAAATGGCTTCCCCCCCCACCCCAACAGCATTTCGCTGCAAGCGTTGGCCACCATACCTGGAGGGAAGCAAGCCGCCCACCCAATCATGAGACCTTGGCTGTTCAATATAATAGCAATATAATAGTTTGTAATAAACACAGCAAATTGTGCAGACTCTTATATTGTACTATTAGTAAAAGTAACATTACATTACAAAGCTTTTGGTTTTCTGCCTAGGGGTTAGTGTGTTGGTCAAGTATCAGAGTCCAAATTCACCATTGTTACACTTCCCTTATGGAGCGACATGCCAAAAGTTATATAGATGCACATGTTTTCCCACACTCTGCATGCATTTAAATGGAAGTAGTGTGTTATATGTTGAGCAGGGCTTTAAGCAGGCTTTGGCGTGACTTCAGCTGGTACTGAACATTTCCACCTCTCTCGTCCGTGTGAAAAAGTGATGCACGGAGCCTCACAACAATAAACCAGCCACAACAATAGGAACAGGCTGCCTCAGATCTAACTTGCCAACAGGAGCCACAGAGCCCAGTATGTGTCGGACTTGGTGTTCCAATTCCGTTGATTAGCGCTTGTTTTTCAACTTGTTCATTTTTACAAGCTCTGTATACACTTAGGGCCAACCTAGGATGGGTCGCTGTAGTTGCTGCAGGACTTTGAAAGCAGCCGGTCATTTACTGCTGCATCCAAGCACTTGTCTGGCCTGTACTCCTTCTGTCGTGAAACCGTTGCATGTGTTGTTTATTGTAAAAGCATTTAATTGCACTCAGAGCTATGCTAGCTCTCAGTTCAATTAAAGAGCTAGCTAAATAAATATAAAACACTTCCGGTCCGGACAGAGGAAAAGTATTTGTTTCGAAGCTGTGAAATCTGTAAGCTATTTCAAGGATACTTTTATTTGCTTTAATCTCACATCCAATCATGGCACCTCATAAAAAGAGTCCTCGAGCAGCACTAACGCCTCCAACTGAATTAAAAGTGCTATAACCACAGTTGTCATGACGACTGCTGACCACTACTGTTAAGCTTCCTGTTGGAACACACCTCCACATATTTAATTGTAGGTGAACACACTAATCAGACTACATAGTGTTCTCAAAGCTTTGTTAGCCCGTGGCGATATCCACACAAAACTTCAAACAACTTTTCAGCTGTTCAGCTGGACATATGGTGCAGAACAGCCCTGGGTCAGTGTCTATTCTATTGTAGCTTTTGTGCTGAAGAGGTATACATATGGTACTCAGTACAAAGGCTTACTCATACTTCACTGATAGCTCTAGCTCACAATTTATTCTATACTAGCCACTATATAATGATTTATTTATATTTCACAACAACACTGACATTTAAAAAAATCCAAATAACTTACACACCCTTTCACTTGTCACATGTATGTATTGGAGCAACAGATTTTTTTTACAGCATCCATATGTTTTTTCTATTACAAATAGTAAATAACCCTTATTAGAAAACAATGCAACAATAAATAATGTTGCATAAAACAAAGTCACCTAATTTTCTCATAGTTTGTTTTAGTGGAATTTCACTCACTTTAATAGCATTTAAAACGGGGCAAGCCTGATTTCATTAAAGTGGGTGGAACAGCTCATAAAAGTTCAAGCATACAGCGGTGAGCAATGGTGGGGGGGATCCAGATTCCCAGGCTTTCACTTGGAATAGTTGATAATGTTTTCTATCTTAGATAATTAGGTTGAAACTACAGTATAGCTGAGTCTATAACAACTAACAGCTTACTGTTAACCTACCTATTAATATGTTTAGTTTGTCATTAATAGATATTAAAAAACAATATTAGGGCAAGATCATGATTTTTTGAATGAAAAGTAGCATTTATTTATGGTAAAATATGAGCTCAACATCTAAGTATTGTAGTCGGTCCTCCCAAATCCCAAGTACACAGTGTCTCTGTACTGTGTAGTATAGTGATGTACAGTATATACACTGATGCAGGCGAAGGGATTCACCTTTTATGCTATTTATGTATTACAACTGTAGCAGACACCGCTTTCTGCCTCGCTGGCAGGACAAAGCAACACACAAATTTTGCTCTGGTACTGTTTGTTTACACTATATATGGACTATATAAATCTTGCACAAATGAAATCAAACCATAAAGTTGCTCCAAGATACGATCTAGAATAACAGTCGGGTTCATCCCTCTGTTTTGATCGATTCAGGAAACCAGCTGCAGAACGCTGCCTGTTGTCTGTAAATGACTCAGCATGTCTCTGTCTGTTTCTCTCTCTCTCTCCAGTGTGATCGGTGCTGATGCAGGGAACGGTATCCGTGTGTTCCTCCCTGACATTGGCATGTTTGCTGCCGGCCTGACCATCTGGCTGGTGTGTCGCAGTCTGGTCCAGAAGAGGCCGGCGGAGGACATGGCTCAGTACAACACCGACTTCCAGCCCGAGGAACAAGTGTGTTTCATTTCTGTCAAGCTTGCTCTCTTGCTCTTCACATTTCTTTCTAGAACTTTCTGTCTGTCTGTCTGCCTGTCTGTCTGTCTGTCTGCCTGTCTGTCTCCCTGTCTGCCTGTCTGTCTATCTGTCTGCTTGGCGGTACAGTCTCTTAAAGCTACATTCATAGATTACATTATAGTGCAACAGAAGTCTAGAGTTACTCCCCAGCTCACTGTTTCCAAACAAAACTAAAAGGGCTTGTGGTTGTTTTTGTTTTGTTTTTGTAACAATTTCAACCACAGGGGTAAAACAGCGGTCTCCGTCCCTGCCCAACATGCCTGTCTGTCTGTCATCTGTCTTAGCGTACAGTGTCTATGGAGAAGTGTGTTCATGGCAGGGTGATGACTTGGACAACAGCCCCTCTCTTTATGAGTCACTGTTAATTAAATCCACATTTACTTTCTTTCTGGCTGTGGCCCCTCACACAGGCACAGATGGCACAGCTCCCCATTACTGATCAAATCAACTGCAGCCTGCAGCCTTCTATTCTCTTTACTGTTCATGTGATTTACACTAGATGGATTGAAATTGAAGACTCAAAGTAGGCTTTCCTGTTTTATAGCACTACTGCCTTCCTACTACCCTTAGCCTTAAACAGTTTATGATAGGGAGCCCACCGATAAAGGAATACGACAATAAGACAATGTATTCACAGTCACAATGTGATATACTATTAGAAAGCAGAGCACAGGATCCAGATGGATTTGTTCTGTTGAGGGAGATTGGCTCCCATATGAAAATAAATCTATAACAGTAAAATATGTTGGAAATATTATTTATGAACATACTATGCAATGCTTGAGTTTTTTTTCTTACATGTTATGGCCACGTTCATAAAGATTTAATACCACATTACACATGCACAAAACATAGAAAATATTAAAATTTTTTATATATGAAGCATACAAATCTAACAATGTATACGACTCCTATTTTGTATGGACTTTCACAAATATCAATCAGACATACAGTAACACATCTATTTGTTATGTCTAATTTCGTCCAGCTCGACGTACCAAGTATAGGTTACTGTATAACTCTGTACGGCAGAAAGAGATTATTCTGCTGCCATCACCTGCTGGGCACTATTAAATCTTTCAGGACCATGGACAGTTCTGCCTGCAAAACTACAGTACAATTGATTGATTGAATGCGGAAATGTGTTTGCTGAAACTTTTTGTTTTATTCATGTTAAAATAAATGCCCACATCGCAAGCTAGCTCAGTTATCAAAGTGCTGGATGCTGCATACTCGGTTAAGGGCAATGGGCCCCTAATAAATATAGAGAGTGAAAAAGTTATAGAAATGTTTTGAAATGTTAAGTAAATATTTTCCATAAACACACAATATACATTGAAGAGATTAATGTTTAATCAACATTGTATTAAAGATATGACACTAGATAAAAAAGATAATAACAGAAAGGTAATTTTGTGTTTTCATGTTTCTCATGAAAACATAAAATTGAGAACCACTGCTTTAATGTATGCCTGTTATCTCTAAGGAGGAAGAGGAGAAGCTGAGCCTGGACGACAACATCTTGTTAGAGGAGGACTACGACGCGGGCTACGAGGCCGAGGAGGATGAGGAGGACGAGGAACTTTATGAGGAGGAGGAGGAGGAGGTGAAGGAGAGCACCAAGATGAAGATCTTGCGGCACGTGGCCGGCGTGGCCTCCAAAGTGAAGGAGATCATCGGGAACCTGATCACCACGGCAGGGAAAGTGGTGGTCACCATCCTGCTGGGCCTGACAGGTCTGTTTAATATTCTGTCCTGTTGCATTCTGGGAAACTTATAACAAGGGTTACACGCTGTGCCATCTTGAAAGTGAGTTCTGCTGGCACATGCGCAGTAACAGAAGAGTATGTCACAATATGCTATGCAGGAGTTCGCGATCGCATGCCTCATGCATGCGCGCCATAGAACAGCATCAAATATAATCTGATTCTTTTGTTTTGGTTGAGAACTATAATTTTATAATTATATAATTGTAGGTATGTTTTGTTTAATGTTTAGCATTACCATCATAACATCATCATTGATTCTGGGCATACGACATATGTTGCTATGTTGTTACATCATGAAAAATAATCGTCCAAACTGTGTGACACCTGAAAAAGAAATAGCGTAGCAGCAATAACACATTTTTGAATGGGGTGTGTATTGCGAGCCAGTTCTTCCAGGTGCAGTACCACTAGTCACCACAAAACACTACTGCTTCAAGCCTCTGCCCCCCTGCCCCCCTGCATTAAAAAAAGGGGGTAGACAGGATAGAAATGACAAAATCACTTGTCCCATCTGAATTGTAAGCCTCTGATTCTATTCTACCGAGGACTGACAAGTTCTAGATGGGTGAAATTTCAACCCAACTGTGAAAGAATAGTTTCAGCCTTAAAAAGTTAGATTTTGACCTGATAACCATCTCTTTCAACACCATTGGTGTGTTTAGGCATCATGCTTCCTTCGTTGACGTCGGGGATCTATTTCTTCGTCTTCTTGTTCCTGTGCACCTGGTGGTCTTTCTGCAAGACTGTCGACACGCTCATCTTTAGCTGCATGTGTGTGCTGATGGCCATCTTCAGTGCAGGGCACCTCATCGTCCTCTACCTCTACCAGTTCCAGTTCTTCCAGGACTCCATCCCGCCAGGCGACAACTACATCAAGTTAGACACCAAAACTCACTATCACCAGAAATACTGAATCTAGTCTGTATTTTAGTAAATCTAGTAAAGTGGTGGAACTAGTGGAAGAATTGTGTTTTATTAACATGCATGCGTTTTAGTTTGATGACTAATCCTCAGCATTGCTCCTTAGACTAGAAGAATATGCAACACGCTCAAGAAAGCTATGTGTAAACACAAGTAAATATTTATTATCGTTCCAAACAAATAGTGAATGCAGCTGGACTATAAATCACACTCCAATTCTCAATCCATCTATTTAAGGGGGCGGCTTATAAGCATTACCGTAAAACCAGTGTTGTTATATTATGCATGAGAAAGGGAAGTAATTGGCTGTTTGTGGCTGTAGCGGTAAAGTGCAGTGGTTAGAGTTAAGCCACATCTTGCCAACATTCGTCAGTAAGAGGTGTAACTAGGGGTGTGACGGTATGGATTTTTTTCTTACCACGATGAAAATGCAACGTGTCACTGCGGTTTGGTGGTTTATCGCTTCTCTAGCAAAGGAGACTCCCAACTGTTGCTGCTGGCCTGAGGTTGTACCTCCTCCCGAGGCAGGTGTGCTGCTGCCAAGTCCGACAAATGCTGCAGGATGGTTAATTTCCACGGAACATGCCGGTGCGCAGACAATCAGGAAATGCCCTCGTCTAGTGAAACTCATGAGGAATGTTAAGTTGTAGTCTTGTTTAATGTTCAAGGCATATACAACTATTTATTAGCAGCTAATTTGTTAATTACACCAACATTGTGCTTGTGAAACAGTTTGTGCATGTAGTTATAAAGATCGCTAATTCCAATATATGCATATGGCCTTGTGATAGACGCATTTCGTCGCAAGACTTTTTTCCTACAAATGCGGCATATTGCCTCGTCCAAATTCGCCGGCTGCCTCCTGTCGTCTGGCCCAAAACCCAAATGTGCCCAAATTGGCAACATAACATTTGGCTTAGAAACTAGATTCGTGGCCACTTTTGAATCGAATAATGTGTCAACCAGCTAGCATCAACTGTATGGGCATTACCACATAAGAGAAGTGTGTTCGCTATAAGCGCTTGCAATTAAAATCGAATTTCAAACTGGCATCACGTGACTGCAGTATCGTGGTATTGCGGTATTGCGATTACAGCCCAAGGTGTAATGTACACAACCATAGCCTGTAGCCAAGATAACCTCAAGTCAATAAGATCACTAACTGCCAACTTAAATCTATTCCTTATCTGCTAATTATAGCACTAGGCTGCCACCTGACATGGGTCACAGAAAAGGGGTTTATTTTTTGGCCAGAGCGGATACAGAGATTTAAGGTATTATTGTGACATTTTTACGCTGCCTCATTTGGAAATAATAGTGTATAATAAGCCATTCAGAACCCCCAAAAGCAACAGGATAATTTGGAAGCATTGAAAATTCTGTCGAAAAGCCAAACCAAACCAAAGATATTATTTAGCAGTTACAATGAACATGCTTGAGTTAGCTTATTCCAAAATGTAGCACCTATCTCTACTGTTATGGCCCATTGCAAAGTATGCGATTTAATGGTCAACAATGTCACCCTCTCCTGGGACCTATTGATTTTATGGCATTTGTAAGCTGTGCTGTGGTGTGTCCGGACCGATGCTATTATGGCTATGTATAGCTGGGACTGCCTTGGATAAACTTGATGTCCTTTCATCTGCCTGCTGGCTCAAGGACGTAGCAGATAAACTGGGATTATGATGTTGTATTGACAACATGCTCATGCTGGAAGAAACAGCTCCCTTGCCATTATCACCTTGAATAACAGTTTGTTGAGACGGGATATTAAAGTGCTCAGCGTAACATCCAAGACACTGTACCTTGCTATATATAGCATGTTTATATCCTAATTTTGAATGTTTATGTGATACTGCGGATGAATAGACCCAGTATTTGAAGATTTACTTCCTTCTCATGCGTCCTTGTTGACTTTGAAAAGCGCTGAGGTATTTCTGTCTGTCCTGGTGTGAAAACCGTGACCCAATTTGTTGATAAAAGTAGCGAGGACAACTCGGTCAGCGTAGGTTCCCTACCCTGTATGCACAGGGCTGGTCAGAAGGAAACACCTAGGGCCATAAATACGTATTGTCTCTCCTGGACAATACACTGGCTCGGTGGCTGCCATAATTGTTGCTGTTGACAGTGGCTTGGCCTTGCCGCGGGGCTGGTGATGAGTGAAGCTGTTGAGCGCCCAGGCCTCCACGCCACATCCTGCCTGCCCGCCTCACAATGGAAATCCCAGGTCATGTGACCAGCAGGCCTCCCACAGCTGCAGGAAGAGTCTATTCAGGATGGGGTGCAGGGGGAGGGGCATCGACACTTCCACACGGCGGAGAAAGGCTAACACTCTAGTGGCCTCCAAATCCCTATGCTTGTCAGTGATATCTGTACATCTGCACAGTTCCTGTACAGAGAATGACCCCTTTTGTTCTGGGTCACCTGACTTATCAGCAAGCACAAAGTCTTTATCAGCATTGTCAGCAACAGTTTATCTTTAGAGCTCCACTAGAAGTGGATAGTTACAGAACAATATAAATGTCCTGTGAATTCACACAACAATGCAGTAATATTTAGACAAAACCGGTTAAGTGTACCTCTCTAGGATCACCAGTGTATTGTTGTGAATTGTGGTCAAGCTAACTCATCCAACTCTCCTATCAGTTTAATACAAATACTAGGAGGTATTTGATATTGTAGGGTCTGATAGTGTGTTGATGGGCCACCCGGTGTAGCAAGCATGACCCTGCAGTTCCCCCTCGTTTACATACCCTTTTGGGTGCCCTTTGGATAAATGAGTTAATTTCAATTAAAACGCTGCTTTTCCAACTAATATTTCCAACTAATAACTAATAATTCGCTTCCCCTTATGAAGGATTAGAGCAATTTATGACTTCTTTCCCTTATTTATTATAGTTTTCAGGCCTACATATTACAGTAATATACTGTATATACAGTTTATATTGTATATTTTTAAAATGTTGCTGCTTCTGGTTTTGTTATGACTCCTCGCTAGCCTCACCAATTCAATGTTCAAATGTACTTGAGAGGGATATATCTCGATCTCTTTCCTATTTCCAGATTATTTGGCATCTCCTCCATCGTTCAGAGCAACTGCTCTTGCACGTGGAAGCTTATCGTTAGCCCAGACCTTCGGTGGCACCACTTTGTCAATCCCATCATGCTCCTGGTGCTCTACTACACCCTGGCTACGCTCATCCGCCTCTGGCTGCAGGAGCCCAACGACCAGCCTGAGGTGAGAGTAGAGTATCATCAGCTGCAGCACCCTGCTTTGTGACGGAATCAAAGAAGGAGGATTGTCATGTGTTTAAATCCAGCCTCTGGTATAGAAAAAATATCTCTCTTCTGGTCGCATTTACAAATATATTTTCTTAATGTCGTTGATATACGATATGTATTTCCAGCATTCTCCCACAGAGGGATCAATGAGGTAGTATCTTTGCCGTATACCAGATCTGACATAATTCTTATCCCTGGTGGTCCTAACAAAGTAACCAAGCTTTGAAATAACAGGAGAAGTCACTGATCAAGTGGACACCTTATGACAATGATTTTAGTGTAGGTTTGGCAGTTGGAGAGACCACCCTGTAATTGGATTTTGCCGCTATTCTAGATGTGGCCCTGCAGTGACTCCAAGACAGAGATAGTAAAAGAGGACAGTGTTAACTCAGAAGACTCCTAGCTAGCACATACTGTAGGAGCTTATCTTCATCTAGATTGGTCCTTGAGGCTAAGCTCTTCTCCCCTGTAATGGAGCTATAGATCAGTGTTTTTATAGAGGGGTCAATATTTACTTGTAGACCTTTGGTGCTGGGACTGTATGCATTATTGATTTTGCTGCAGGGGTGTCTGTGTGTGTGTGTGTGTGTGTGTGTGTGTGTGTGTGTGTGTGTGTGTGTGTGTGTGTGTGTGTGTGTGTGTGTCTGTGTGTGCATTTTTTCTTTCAACCTCTCTTCTACTCCACACTCTGGAAGGCCCTAATAATAAAACATCTGCACAATGTAAATCTGCAGCTGACAGAGTTTGATCAATAGTGAAGTTAACCCTTAACAATAGGTATAGGGTAAAGGGTGACCAGACACACAGGGAAGAGTTAGTCACCACCATTTGTCACAGAGGATGTTCGGTTGTCAGCTCAATATGAATGAAAGAATATATTTATTTATTTATTGATAAATCATGATTTAACTTTCATAAATAATGTAGAATGTATAATACAATCAGGTAAAAGCATTAAATTAAAACATATAAAGAATTGTAAACGTAAGATAAAATAGTAAATACAATTAAAAGAAAATATGTTTAAAGTCATGGTTTTAAGAATGGAAAGTAAAGACAACCTTTAAATATGTCTGATAAGGATTTTTTGTGATAGCTGAGCTATCCAGTTTCAATTCCAGTTTTATTTAGTTCAGGACACTTGGATGGGCCATAATAGCTTTTTTATAGCATAGTTTTAAATGGAGGAACATGCAAGACTAGTGTTGGTGCCATTATAGATATACTACGGTAGATGGCTAATTTATTGCTGTTAAAAATACGGACATTTGGAAGACATCCAGGCATTTAAATGTCATTCTGGTCCTCACACCCACTAAAACTTCACCCATCTACAACTGTAGGATAGTATTCTCCTGGCAGTCGTGCTGAAAACACAGTTCTTGACAGTGTCTTCCAGAGCCCACATGTAAGATATCTATATCTGTCATCCAAATGCTCTATCTTTGTTGTTTCAGGGCCAACTGGAGGCTGAGCTGGACGAGAAGGACGGGGTGCTTGGAAATGGAACAAATGGCTCGGCGGAGCAGCGGAGGCAGCTCTGGTGGAAAGCACACCAACACACCGATGAGAAAAATGTACATCAGATAGAAAGACATGCACAGTTCATTCAGTCTTAAGACCAGCAAAGTCTTGATTATTGGACAATGCATAAGATTGGTTAAATCAGTAATGTCATGTTATTATAAAGGTCGATTTTGGAAAATACTTGTTCTATACCATACATTATTTTCCCCCAATATTAACATTCACAAAGCTTTGTGTTATTGTTACTGTACATACAGTATATCTATATACAGTACTGAACATATTCTAGGATTTCAACATAGACACTGATGTGTGTTTCATCAACCAATCACCACTTAATTGACCATCAGGGGATGGTGCTGCTGTGCGGTCATAAGGAGACCTCGAGGTTTGCAGTGTTATGACATGTCTTGAAAGCTATCGAGCTATACTCACTGATGGGTTATTATGGGAGTTCTGTCCTTAGATAGACATGGAAAAGTGGTATTTGTAAGGAGCCCTAATCTGTCAAGCTGGTTTTGTAAAAATATTCACTAGCTTGTAGACAAAGATACACACAGACGAAGACGCATACACACACTCTGACCTTGTTCCTATAACACGGTCCCTAGCCTGTCTCCAGAAACCTGCTTATCAGGGACTGTAAACAACAGGGTGTGGTTGGACTCACATACATAACAGCACATAAATAACACATCGTGTCTTCTATGTTTTTCTTCCACAAGCTGCTCTCCACCCAGGAAGGCTTCAGTAATACCGAGGTGGGAGCCACTCTAGATTTGTGTGACATTAAAATAGTGAAAACATCGCTTTGCTCATCTTCGTGCTCATTGCCAATTCAACCGCTTTTATAAACCCCTACAAATATGTGCAAGCCAGCCCAAACTGACATTTTTGTGAAGTTAAGGCAGTTGTCCCTGTGTTAAAATAATGTGCG
Source organism: Percopsis transmontana (assembly GCA_025447815.1). Taxonomy (NCBI): domain Eukaryota; kingdom Metazoa; phylum Chordata; class Actinopteri; order Percopsiformes; family Percopsidae; genus Percopsis; species Percopsis transmontana. The sequence goes on along the minus strand of JAOEHI010051827.1, from coordinate 6,114 downwards.
GCGTTAATACGCTCTCTAATGTCTGCATGGCGATGTTATATAGTAATGATGCGGATAAAGGAAATCATTTCAGTAGTTATTGTTGTTTACTCTTGATCTGGTAATGAATTCCAGCCTATGGCAACCCCAAATGGAACCTCTTTTGAGTTCACCACCACTGAGAATGGGCCAGTCATCCAGGACCTTTACTCCACCCCCCAGTATAAAATGGACCCGTCCACAGGTGAGCAGTGTGTCCTCTTCTATCTCTCGGCTGAACCCTTGCTAACCCCAGGCTAACCCCAGGCTAACCCCAGGCTAACCCCAGGCTAACACCAGGCTAACACCAGGCTAACACCAGGCTAACACCAGGCTAACACCAGGCTAATAAAATAATACATTAGCATCTCGGTAGATTAACGGGGGCAGGATAGTCTAGTGGTCTAGGTATTGGACTAGTTGGCCTACCTGTAAGAATCCTTAAACAAGATGCCTAACCCCTAAATGTTCCATGTAAAAGTAGCATGTAGGCCTAATTGTAAGTCGCTTTGGATAAAAGCGTCTGCTAAATGACCTAATTGTAATACATTTTTTTTAAAAAGACACGTATGCGTATCAATCTTTATATGAAATGCATATGCAGTGACAAATTATTTTTTTCATTTTTCTTTCTCAGACAAGAAGAATGAATGCGTGTATGAGGTGGTTCTGCCAGCGGAGGAGGCGCTGACGGAGGGAGCAGAGGACCAACAGGAGGGGGGAGAGGTGGAGGAGAAGACCGGGGCTCCCACCGCTGTGGTCAAGGTCTTCCGGTTCATCATGAAGCAGAGCTACATCTGCGCGCTGATCGCCATGATGGTGAGTCACAACCAGTCGTGGTCTAGCGCTTGGGTTCCAAGCCCTGGACGGAAAAGAATGTGGCTACAGCATGAACTGCACTAGTGAAGCGATGAAGGTGTTCACTGGTCAAGCGCTCTGTTGTGAATGTGGAGGAGAGCATTGCTGGGAAAAGCACATGCATAGGTCCATATTTACCACAGGGGGACGTCGAGTCACTTGCCTCAAACTTAAGTCTGACCCAAGTCCCAACACTTTTGACATTGGTCCCACTATTTAGTGTATGTTTGGTGGTGAAGGTTTGTGTGAAATGAATTGCTAGTGCTTTTTAATCCTATATTCCATTCAAGAGTTCAAGATATTTTGCTTTATTTTGGATATTATATCGGTACTGCACTTGTATTTGTCCTGACTTGACTTAGTATTGTACATTTAGACTTGTGACAGTTGCGACTGATGTTTAATGAAACTTGTTGCCCATGTTTGACCTGATGTTGCCAGTTCATTTGCATTGAACGGACTCTCCTCAGGCGTGGAGCATCACCTATGTCAGCTGGCTGACATTTGTCTTCCTGATCTGGTCCTGTATACTGTGGATGGTAAGGGACAGGCGGCGTTACGCCATGCTGAGCTCCCCCTTCATGGTGCTGTACGGCAACCTGGTGCTGGGCCTGCAGTACATCTGGAGCTTTGAGACCATGAACGCGGTGTCTGGGTTCCCCTTCAGCGAACTGGGAACCAAGGTAGGCCAAGGCACTGACGTCTTATGTACTGTGGGGAGAGTTGTGAGTTTTTGGACTAATAGAGCACTGTTGCCACGGCAATGCGGTTGAGTGAGCAAAGCAGGAATTTATTGACTAATCAAATGGACTATTTGACTGACGGATCGGCAAAATATTTTCTTTTCAGCACAGCGTTAGTTTTCCCCTGGAAAGACACGCAGTAGTGCACTGTGACCTTTACAACATATCTTGACATTTTCAGTGGACAATAAATCAAACACACTTTATGTTAACATCCTGAAAGCGATCTAAGTGACCATAAAAAGTATTATACCCCTAACAACTGAATCATCAACCAATCGCCCCCTAATTGACCATGAGGGCGTCGTGTTGCTATGTGGTCATAGGGAGACCTCAAGGTTTGCAATGCTTTGACATTGTTTTGAAAGCTTTCAGAGCCTTAATCTCCAGTTGGCTGCTAGCAAACTTGACCTGAGAGTGTCTGGAAAGACCGTGTACATGTCACTAGGTCTCCACAGGCATGGTTTTCATAACAACTACTGATAAATCTATTGCAAATGGCTCTAATTCGTTTTGTGGCATCACAGCGCAGCATGTTTTAGGAAACAGTGGATGAATTCACTGATCATACTATTGATGAATGTACTTATTGTCACTTTAGATAAAAGTATATTTTAGATAACTACAATATTAACCCATAGCATCTGCTCCACAAGACCCGTCAGTGCCGTGGCCTGTTATCTGAGTGCATGTTCATCTTCCTCATGTGTTTGTGTGGGCGTTGTGCTGACTGTCGTGTTATTGTCTAGATTCTGTGTCTGCTGAGCTTCTGGCTGCTGCTGAGACAGATGCTGACTGAGAGACAAGACAAGATAAAGCAGCTGGAGAATGGAGCGCTCTCTGACGTTCATGTGGATGAGCCCATGAAGAAGGGTCAGACAGTCTAATACAGCTACTAAAACTGAGCCTAGATTAGGACTAGGATAGAGGAGTAGAGAGGCACTCAGCACAGACACTCTCTGAGTTTCAAACCCAAACAACAATGATCTAGTAAGGTTTCAAACACGAGGGTAAATAAATCAGGGAGTGTACCTTTGACATTACAATTACAATTAGGAATAAGGTATTAGGGCTGTCAAAATTGGCCAAAAATTACGTTCGCATATTTGTTCTAAAAAAAAAACCCACATAGGTTTGAACCATTCAAACCTATCTTTGCACATTATAACGAGAGACTTAACTACTTGTATATGTATATTTATTTCAACATAAACATGCCTTTTAAAAGATCTAATAAACAAATAAATTAATGTCAGTAAAACTTCATTTGAAGACTCTCTCTTGACCTACATTTCATTTTCAATGAATGAAAGTGAGCAAAGCAAACAGCCACGGTAGTGCTGCTTTCTTTTTTTCTTTTTTTCTTTACAATCGAATGTTAATTTTCACATTTGAATATCTATTTTTTTTATATTCTAATATATATATTTAAATTTAGAATATTAATTGACAGTCCCTATAAGGTATATATATATATATATATATATATATATATATATAAGGAAAAGAGTAAGGTTGGTGCAAGAGAGATGTTAGCTAGATATTTAAGTTAGCTACACCGCAGTTGAGACCTGTGTTTGGAAAGTAGGTTGTAGATAAACAAATAAACAGACACTGTATGATTGCATAATGTATTGAATAGCCAGTAACCTCTTGAGTCCTCCTACTGTATGTTTACAATCTGTGATTCCACTACATTCCACTATAATTCAGTATTCACTGTTATTATGAAGTGAAGTATGAAGTCTACTATTACACATCTATCTACTCTCTACTGGCAATACTGGCAATGTGATTTATTATGAACAACAGTAGTTCCTAGTGGGATATGAGTGCACATGTAAACATGATCCTTGTGCTGACTCGCCGGTGCGTTGCCTGGCCTGCAGAGGAAGAGGAGGGCGAGGAAGGCGGCGAGCAGGACATCATGCAGGTCCTCGGTAACACCGTCATGGCCCTGCTGGTCAAGTACTGGATCTACATCTGCGGAGGAATGTTCTTCTTCGTCAGCTTTGAGGGACGCATCGTCATGTACAAGATCATCTACATGATGATGTTCCTGTTCTGTGTGGCGCTGTACCAGGTACACACACACACGCTTGTCTTTGTGTGGGTGCATACAGTACGTGTGTGTGTGTGTGCATGGTGTGCACGTTCAGACTCAAACTAAACTACTAAAGCTAAACGCTGAGCAGTGTATATTCCAGAGTGGAAGAGACAAGTCTTGTTCCAATTTGCCGGTTCAATTTCCCAAAGAAAGAAAAGTGCTGACATTTTTACAGTGTAATAAAGTTTGTGTTGCACAGACTAATAACCAACAATACTTGCTGGACTGTTTTATATCCGCTACTGTAAAAAAAAGTCCCCTGATCGTGGTTGTTAATATGAGAGACTTTATAAATCATGTCACCCTGTGTCGGGACACATTTTAGGACACATAACGTTTAAGCCACTGGGTAGTTAAAATTCCATATTAATTAGATCACGGTTTATCGGTTTATCGGTTTATTTTTATCATTGCACAGAATACAGGACAAAAGTAAATAAAGTAGATACATACCCAGCGACTGGGATTTATGTCTTATTCACAGTATTTTCAAAGGCAGCAGCAGGGTCTTGTGGGGTCATCAGGGGAAAGATGTTGAAATATTTCTATCTCACACTTTTTGTAATAATAATAATATACAGTATGTAAGGTAGGTAGTCCACAGAACTCAATAGAAAATATAGAATATACAATATAGGCTAATAAAATGACCTGAGCTGTTGGGCTTCTCCAGGTGCACTACGAGTGGTGGAGAAGGATCCTGAAGTACTTCTGGATGTCGGTAGTGATGTACACCATGCTGGTCCTTATTCTGGTCTACACCTACCAGTTTGATTCCTCGCCTGGCGTCTGGTTCGACATGACCAACATGAGTGAAGAAAAGTGAGCCGAGCTGTGGTTACTCACACAGAGATGTGATGGGGGGGCTGAAGAGGAGATCTTCATCAATCCTAGGGGGGAAATAGTAATAACAATAGTAGCGTGGCTTGCCAGTAGGCTGAATCATTATTGTATTACCTCAGTGACAAATACATTTGCAGTAAATTGTGAAATTTATGTGAAATGGTTTAAGATTTTGGCAGTAATTACTTTTGATGCTACAAACATGGAGTGGGTAGAGGGAAGGTCTCCTGTTAAAGAGTACTTACAAATGGGCGATGACCTCTAAATCCCCCCCCCCTCTCTCCCTTCCTAATCCCTGGATCTGTCCAGGCTCAAGGACCTGGGCCTGGAGCGCTTCACTGTCTCCATGCTGTTCACCAGGATCTTCATCCCCACCTCCTTCCTGCTGGTGTGCATCCTCCACCTGCACTACTTCCACGACCGCTTCCTGCAGCTCACCGACCTGGCGGCTGTAGTCGCCAAGGAGCAGAGCACCATCTACAGGTGAGGGGAGTGGCTACATTTAGACAGCGTCGCGACTGGTTTGGATCAGTTCACTGCACTGTTGGAAAGGCCAAGGCACTTGTTGACTGGCTAGCCTGAGTTGCAGCCTTGTTAGCATTCACCCACTCTCTGGTCTAGCTGCCTGCCAACAAGTGTGAGGTCACTCACCTTTCAAATGTTTGACCAGCCATGGTGATGATGATAGTCTACAGTACCTCATATGATCAGCAACCTTGTTGGCCAAATGCTATTCCAACTGTTGGTTGAACTGAATGGTGAGCGATGTCAGATTGTTCCAAGGCAGCCTCTTCTCTTCAGACTAGTCCAGAGAGAGAAAGGCAGGGAATTTGGGAAAGTCTTGTTAAAATACTCAGTACTCATATCTCATGTATGTTCTCTCATGTGTCCTGCCACTGTAATATTTGAAAATGTGTGTTTGTTGGTGATGTTTGTGTGGACTGTGGGCTTCATGTGAGCTTCATGTGAGCTTCCTGTGAGCTTCATGTGAACTTCAGCCTCTTGCTTATGTCTCCTCTGCTCTGTCACCCACTGCCACGCTCCATTTCCTCTCCTCACAGCCATGCTAAAGTCAATGGCCGTGTCTATCTGATCATGAACAGGTGGGTATATCTGTTCGCTTCTTGTGGCACTGTGACCCTCCCAGCCCACCATTGACAACCTCTTCCTGTTCACCTGTGCATTTCCCTCTCTGATGTGTCTTTGTTATCCCTTGTGTACTACAGGAATATTTTGCCAGGTTTGATTTTATCCTAGATTTATAGTATATGTATATTATCCTATATATAGTATATGTCAAGCTGGTTTTTAACAAACCTGCAATTTGCCTGAAACCTCCTCCAACCCTCTTTTAATAGTTTCCCTTTAAAGGTCTCCTAGGGTTCAGAAGGTGTTCAACATGCGTCCAGAAATCACCTCTTCCTCCAGCATGTTTTGACATGTTTTACCTTTCACTGCACTGGAACACCCCCGGGGGGGGGGGGGGGGGGGGGGGGGGGGGGGGGGGGGGGGGGGGGGGGGGGGGGGGGGGGGGGGGCGGCCGGG
>JAOEHI010051826.1:0-17852 GCA_025447815.1 Percopsis transmontana | reverse complement strand
CTCCCCCCCCCCCCCCCCCCCCCCCCGCGGGCCCCCCCCCCCCCCCCCCCCCCCAAACTTACTGAGGGCTTTTGGTTAAACAGAATTTGGGAAGATCCAGCCTTGATGTTTCCATTTGATTAGATCTTTGTCAAGGTGAAATTCATAGTTATGTAGTAGTACATGATTTATGTAGCCTAGCTTCACAATCATTAACTAAAATTTTTATTTATCCTTAACATTTGTTGCGGTAAAGATGAGTACATGCTGTTTCCGTTACAGATGTTTCCTTGATTTCTTCTGTGATATTGCTTGTGAATCCTCCCTAGTGTTTAATGTTTGGTTTCTCCAGGATCCAATGGGCCAGAGTGTAAACACTGCAAGGACGACCCTAAGAAGAACTGCCGGTTGTGTAACTGCCACATATGCGGCATCAAGCAAGATCCGGATAAACAGCTTCTGTGTGACGAATGTGACATGGCCTTCCACATCTACTGCTTGGACCCTCCCCTTACCTCCATTCCCGAAGATGAGGATTGGTTAGGATTGGATTGTATAGTGGTGAAATCGAATGCAATAAAATGTAGACCTTTCTTGGTTGTATTGGATGCTCAGGCTTTACAAATGCACTTGGTGTAGTCTGTTTTAGAGGTTTACTTTATGCTTTTAACTTAATTAATAATAGTTTTAGATAGAATATAATGAAATCTAGCAATAAAGTAGTGATTGAATATTTTCTTGTGAATTGTATGCAAAGAATAGTTTGCTTTGCTAGATTTGTAATCTTCTGTGTGTTTGCCTGTTTTGGTAGGTATTGTCCTGGGTGCCGTAATGATGCCAGTGAGGTGGTGCTAGCTGGAGAGAAGCTAAAGGAGAGCAAGAAGAAGTCCAAGATGGCCTCTGCCAGCTCCTCCAGCCAACGAGACTGGGGAAAAGTGAGCGCCCTAACACTAAGAGGGGATTATTTAATAAACATGTAGGCATATCCATGGAAGTTGTCACTGTAATATATCTATACGTCTATCTAACTGGTGTACTCACTTTTGCCCTGTAGGGTATGGCCTGTGTCGGCCGGACCAAGCAGTGTACTATTGTGCCGTCCAACCACTATGGCCCTGTTCCTGGTGTTCCAGTGGGCTCTCAGTGGAAGTTCAGAGTGCAGGTCAGTGCGGTTCACTGGAGACCTACACTGGGCTGTTGCTGTGTTACTTTTTTTTCAATTAATGTTCAGAGGAATCTTTTCAGCAACATAAATCGCTGATTATAAAATGATTAAAACACGGGTACAGAATCCATACAGTTGTTTTAGACTGGGTTAAGTCTAACCCAGTCTTACTGGGTAAAGCAAGATTGTTCCTCAACTTCTATTATTAAGATTCTATATGGTTTTGATTAGGGCCGGCAAATGTATGGTGGACCGACGTAGGCACATCACAGGTATATTGTATTGGCTATGTATTTGTGGCTGATATATTTACATTTAAATAATGGTTGAAAAGTAGTTTTGCAACTTTAGAATGGGTGGTTAAGTAGTAGGGACAGCAAGTGTTTTTTTTTTTTCTAGTGCCTGCAGGTTTAATGAAATGATCTCATATTTTCATATGCACACACGTGTAAAATAATATTTGTGGCAGATGTATTGTAACTCCCAAATATTGTTGTTGGATCCAAAATTCCAGGACCTGTCAGGCCTTTGTTTTGAGTAGCCCAGCTACGTTGATCGGCATGTGTGAAACGGTGCCCCCACTCACAATCATTATATTCTGTGTATATCCAGGTCAGTGAATCTGGGGCGCACAGACCACATGTAGCTGGGATTCATGGCCGGAGCACTGATGGGGCCTACTCCCTGGTGCTGGCGGGAGGTTATGAGGATGATGTGGTATGTTGCGCTACCTTTGTGCTCATCTGCTAATTCAGATAAAGAATCTGCAGTTGGTGTGAAAAGGCCATAACCATAAAGATTGTTTGTTTTTAAAAAAATACTATTTCTTTAGTTAAATAACTGTTGTGCTGCTGTCTTTCAGGATGATGGTAATGAGTTTACTTACACTGGCTCAGGTGGACGAGATCTGTCGGGCAACAAGAGAACAGCAGAACAGTCATGTGACCAAAAGCTCACAAACATGAATAGGTATTGTCAGATATTTACATTTTAGAAGGCCACTGTTGGTGTTTCATTTTTTTTTTCTCCCTCTAAATTCTGTTTTGTTTTCACCAGGGCACTGGCTCTCAACTGTAATGCCCCCGTTAATGAAAAGGATGGAGCTGATGCCAAGAACTGGAAGGCTGGGAAACCAGTCAGGGTGATTCGCAGTTGTAAGGGCCGAAAACACAGTAAATACAGCCCTGAGGACGGCAACCGTTACGATGGGATATATAAGGTATGAGGACTCGACGGGCATTAAGTTGACCATGCTTTGAACTTTTAAAACGCTCGCCACAATATTTGTGATGCGAAATGCAAAGCCGGCCATGGCAACACGTCTAACCTGAGAAAACACCTGGTCAAAGCCTGCAGCTAATCTTGGCTTGCAGTTATATACACACTTTAAAAAATAAATTTATAAACTGCTCTAGCAGTAGTGGTTGTGCTACAGTGATGATACACTTGACTGAGATGAGTACCTGCTTGTGGTTCCACTGGACTGATTCAGGCCTGTTTGTGTCAAAGGTGGTAAAGTACTGGCCAGAAAAGGGCAAGTCTGGTTTCCTGGTGTGGCGCTATCTCTTAAAGCGTGATGATGAAGAGCCGGCACCCTGGACCAGAGATGGCAAGGAACGCATCAAAAAGCTCGGCCTCACTATGCAGGTAGGTTGGGGAAATGACTGAGGAAGGGGTAGAAGATGCTAAGAAGCCTTTGCAAATGAATACGATGTTTTGTTTTTCCAGTATCCAGAGGGTTATCTGGAGACCCAGGCAGCTAAGGAGAAGGAGAAGGAGAACAAAAGTGAACCAGAGGAACAGACGCCCACAAAAGGGAAGAGGAAGAGAACCTCTCAGGGTGGTAAGGGAACTGAATGCCTCACCTCTCGTCTCATGATGCCTTCTGAATGGAGTGCAGCATTATAGTAGTAGTGTGTAGTTTTGAATGTATGTGTCCCTTTGTTCATTTCAGTAGACGTGGTAATAAGCGGTTCATGTTTGAACCACGTCTAAATGCCAAATATATAAACCTGCTTTGGATACAGCTCAGGTTAAATGTCATTGTTGGAGGGGAAGAAAAACTGCCTTTTTCACATTGCAACAAATGATTTAGTTCAACCAGCTAAAAATGCTACCGCACATGGGAAGTGTTTCTTCAGCAGATGGTCTGGGCTTTGAAAACCCATCAGGCTGTGATGTCTTTATTGCTCTGTAGATGCGGGCACATGGAGGAAGTTTATATTAAAGCTTTAGTAAGAACATATTTGTCAGTAGGCTAAACTTGAACTAGTCCTCTGGGGTAGTATTTTAACTAGTTTCGGGTTTAAGCGACACTGGTCTGTCCTACTGAACCAGTGTGCGTTTATCCAAAAAAGGGGGTGTTCATTTTTAACTAGACAGATTAGGAAGGACGTGTTAGATGTATGTACATGCCAGTAGTGATGTATGTTGAACCAGATTCTTTGATTTATTTTATCAGCTGTACAATATTAGGTTGACAGTGTAGGTGTATGCATGTCTTACATGTCCTCCCCCACCCCAGAGTCTACAAAGTCTACAAAGTCTTCCCCAGCCAAGAGCACTCCCAAGAAGATGAAAGTGGAGGTCTATAAGCTGACCCAGGAACAGAAAGCCCTGATTAAGGGTGACGAGCCCAACAAGAAAGTGTGGGATGAGGCGATGCAGTCTCTGTCACTTGGACCGGTGAGGATGCCAGTTTGGTCAAATCAGTAGCTGTGTTCACTTGTCGCTTGCATTCTAATTTCATTGCCGGACCATAAGTCTGCTTCCTCCCCTGTGGAGCGAGCTCGCGCAGCCTGATGCAGCACCACATGCATTCCAGACCCCCTGGCTAATAAAGTGCTGCTATCGTTCCATTTTAAATCCTAAATGGAAATTAATTAATTTAAAAATATTTCCAGTTCATTGCCAAATGTGGGATTATTTAAAGTTAGTGTTGAAGGTTGAATTTTGATTTAACCTCACGGCAACCTATTCAGGTAAAATGCATCAATCCCATGCAACAAGTGTCTACGTTGGTTAATATGGTTTAATAATGACCATACATTTGTTTTTTTTCTGGCAGAAATTCTTGAACAAGGTCGAAGAGGTTTTCCTTTGTATCTGCTGTCAAGAGGTGGTGTACCAACCTGTCACTACAGAGTGCCAACACAATGTGTGCAGGGTAAGATGAATTTGTCTGTCTCCAGCCTAGCTTTACTTCAGGTCACTTACCCCATTAAGACCTAAGGCGTGTTCTAAATAAGCACTGTGTGAAAACAACCACCTAAAACCGGGTTTTCTGAAAAACTAAACTAAAACCTTTATTTCTCTGCATCTGTAGCAGGTGGAAACGTGAAATAAATTTTTTTTTTTGCAAAGAAATGTCTGCCTAGTCTAATGAAACTTGAGTATTTAATTGTAGTTTTGGTTAATGTTCAAGGCATATAAAATCAATTTATTTCCAGTGAATCTCTGCATTACACCAATATTGTGGATGGGGAAACGGCTTGTTTCAATAGAAAAATTATTTGTGTATTCTGTTGTCTGAACAACACGGAAATGCAGACGTGCCCGATATGTGTAGCATCGGAGATGGTTATTTTTGGTAGTATACCTTGGCCAGAGGCTAAAAAAAATACAAATCCTAGAATGCATTTTGCCTTTCCCGCCTGTGTTTCAGCAAATCATGATGAATTTAAATGGTCACGGTTCTTAAACAATGATAAACTTTTACACGCTCATGTGGCATCTGGTCTTAAATGAAGGATGCAGACATTACACTCATTCTTAAAGGGAGATGGGTGGAAATTTTGCATCCGGTCTTAATGGGTTAAAGTTTAGTGCCCTAAGAGATTAGTTTTTAATGCATTTGATAGTGTCAAAATATATAATGTTTAAGTAGAGGTGGCAGGTTCTGAAAGGACAACTGTTTTTATTGCAGGAATGCCTTCAGAGGTCATTCAAGGCTGAGGTGTACACCTGCCCAGCCTGCAGGTATGATCTGGGCAAAAACTACTCAATGAGCATCAACAAACCCCTCCAAGCCATTTTAAATCAGTTCTTCCCGGGATACAGCAACGGCCGATGATCATTTCTTCCACCAACTCAACCCACAAGAAGCGCACACAATGAACTGAAAGGGGAAGTTTTAGACGCAACAAAGAATCAATTTCTCTTAATATATTTTATGATTATAACTTTAAGCCAGTCTTCTTGTTCTTGGTGGTCTTAGCCTACCACCCTTTGTACACTATGGATCTGTTTTGTCAGTGTAGTTGATTGTATTCATATTGCATTTGTAACTTTGTATATGTAACCTTATGCTGTTAACAAATGCGTTTTTTTTTTTTTTTTTTAACTGAACGTTTTTCATATTTTTTTTTTTCCATTAACAATTGGCCAGTCATAATGGTGTAACGTGTATATTGTTCACTAGAGGAAAAATCCATTTTGAGATATTGCACTCCCTAAGAGAATGCATTTTTATTAAATCCGTTAAGTCCGTTCCAGTTGTGTAGGAGAGGTTCTCGTTTATTTGCCCCTGACTAACTTTCTGTTATTATGCAGTTACACTTTATTTTGGTTTAGTTTGAGATCTGAGACTAATGAAGGGATTTTATGAGATCATTCTGATGCATCCACATTTTTTTGTCCCCTAAAGTTCCTGAGCATGTTGTAGTTCAGACCAAACAAACTATATGTAGAATTTTGGTTTGACCAGATTCCTTAAGTTCTGTCTGGCTTTCAGTGCTGATGTAGTGTCTTGTTTGGGATTAGTGTCATCAGCCTCAATATGGTCCTTGTTGGTTATCTAAGATGTGTATTGGTTCTTTTTCTCTCTCCATATCTACAGTAAATGTATACCTTGTCTTTAGAATTTTATGAGTTTCTGAAGATATTTTTAAGATTTGGCCTGTTTGTAATAGGATCTACAAGGCTTAATTGACCAGTCTAGATTGAACCTTTTTTTGTAATGGGTTTTGTAGATTTAATTATCCCTTTTTTACATGCATTTGCCTTAACTCACTGCTGTATAAGCGAAGAGCTTCAGTTTGATAATAAAGTCCAAAGATGCAAAAATGCTTAACAGAGGGTAATGTAGAATCCCTTCTCTAGCGCTGTAGCACTTGACCCTCACCATCTAATGTATTTGATTATAGGAACTTTGTACTTTTTTGCTGAAATATAACTTTTATAATTGTTTGTAATGCATTGGCTTCCATCTATGCGGGATTTTACATCTGGTTTTTGGGTCCTTTGCAGACCCCTTGTTTTTATGTAAAACTTATTAAAAAAGGAAGTGGTTGTATAGTTCATCTGAACTTTTTGTACAAAATAGTCAGATGAATGAGATTTGTGACCTAAAACTCTGAAGGGAACCCCTTACTAAGCTCTTGAAATCAATACTGTTTATCTAATGAACTTTGGCCCAGAAGTTTAGTTGCTTCTCAAAAGAAAAAAAACATTTGACTAATTTTAAAGTTACTAAATCCCTGACGGGCAACCAAAATAAGCAGTGAAGGACACTTGGTACTATACTGTATAAGCTATTGTTAAAAACTGAATATAAAAAACAAATGTTAATCTTACTAAACTACTTACCAAATATACTGCAACTCTCTTATCTGGAGTTTGTGGCCAAATTGTCATTTGATACCCCAGATCTTTTTGTTTACTAAAGGGTTGTTCATACTTGCAGGTTGAATTAAATTACAATTAGTTCCTTTAGCAGACTTTTTTTCATTTTATTTTTAGTCCAAAATGACTTTCAGTTACAGTATATGCTGCTATTACATGGAGCAGGTAGGGGTTGGGCATCTTGCTCAAGGATGCTTACAGGTAGGCCAACTCTGGTTTTGAACCCACAACCTCCTGACTAGGCGCCCAACCCCCAGACCACTAGACTTTCCTGCCCCCATTAAATCAAATTGTGTTTTTAGGTACATATCTGATTTATGTGCTGCAGTCTAAACAAAGCCCTAATGAATCGGGTGTTTTCAGACCACAAATGTAGTTTCAATGGAAAATGTCTAGTCTGCTTGTCTCTCACTGGATTTATTTGGCAAAGGTGTCTAGAAGCTTTTTAGTACTGCAGGGATAGAAATCAAGTGATATGATTAGGACATGGAGAAAATATTTAGCACCAGCACCCTATTGGGTGTTTTAATGGAAGGCACTGGAATCACAGACGTGTGCACAGCATCTTGTTAGTATGACTACCATAACCATGTCAGTTTGGACTGCTTTGATAAATCTGATTTGGTTAATAAAAAGTTTGAGTTTACTTTGAGCATTAAAAGGACACACTGATTATGTTATGGTGACCTCTATAGCGCGGTAAAAATGACAAGGAGCGCTGTAGGGCGAGTAGTAGAGCTGTTTGAAGGGCACTCTGGTGCATAAGGGGCGCTGTCAGTTTGAAACAAAAAAAAATGGTTTCAACCAAGAGGGCAAGTCTGAACTGAAAATCTGTGTACCTTCAAATATTGCAGTATGAACAAAGCTTCAATTAATGCCAGTGGCTGCATATACTGGTAATACCTCAAATACTAATAATTCCAATTACTGGAAAATGTATATATTATTTAATTGTGTATTTTTAAGTAAATTTAAATTTTTGTATGTAGTTTTAGAATGCTTTCTTGCTCTTATTGCACGTGTCATTGCATAAATTCTTTTATACAATAAAATTTAAACAATTATTTTATTTATTTATTTTGTTTAGCAATGCCATTATGTAGATGGTTATACAATTTTATTTCACCTCCTCCAACCACAAACACTCAATCTAATGTTTCTAAGTAGGCTACTAAACTCCTGGTGCCTGTTTCCTAGACGGACCTATTTAGGTTTAATAATGAATCATTAACGCCCTTGTCATCTTACAATACACATTTCTAGATTCTCCTTTGCAATACCTTGATAAGATTTTGTTAATTTTGAAAGGAGTTATGTTTAGAGATGCTGAAAAGGTGGTTTAGAAATAGATTTTGTTAATTCCTATTTTATAGCAGAATTCTATCTTCTGCCTACCATAGACTATATAAATAAAGCTGCCTACGTGCACATTAGAGAACAGAGAAAACCAACATACACTCTCACGCACAGTGTATGCATGTGTACGACAGCGCTCTTTTCATTGGATATTGTGTTTTTCCATCACATTTGAGAATGACTTCACTTGCACGATCTAGCCAATCATATCGCGAAACTTCTGAGAGGGGCGTGAGGCCGAGCTACCTGCTAGCTGGCTATCTATGGGCTAATGCTATAAGGTAATTGATCGAGTACATTTTTATAAAACGAAGCCATATCCATTGAGGAAAATAAGCGAAAGCACAATTTGTTATTGCAGGAGGTAATGTAACTACCAGATTTTGTTTTACTCAACCACACAATCGATGTATGTAATGGCTGAAGTCGTGATGTTTTGTTGACTAAATGCAGATAAGCTAAGAAGCTAGGTTGCTAGCGTTAGCTAGAAATACCCTAGTTGACAAGGTGCGGTACAGCTGTGAGTCTTGATTTTACATAGATTGTTCGTGTATTTATTCTCTGGTTAAAAAAAATACAGTGCCGTAGTCACAAAATCAAAAAAGTGGCATATCGTATAATTTTTACAAGCAGGGGCCGCTGAACTCGAACCCATATTGTGCTGGGCTCCTTTACAGTACCTTTTCAATCAATGCTATGCGCATATATCGCCAAGCTATAGAGGCGAATAGGCTATAACTGCAACAAATGCAGTGACTTTGATACTATTATGGCCGACGAGGTAACGAGCAAGCCACCTACATTACAAAAGCAAGCTTTTAGGCCTATCCGGACTTAAAGGGTCCTTATTGTTAGACTGACTGGGAGGTCACGTATCCCCAAGAACTCTGTTTACGTTCTGTTTGCAGCCCTCGGGAGGAAGCAGGCCTTCCCACAGTTTAGCATTTAGTTTATTTGAAAATGTGGCCACTTGACGGCCAGCGTTGTTTGATTATTTGTACTACATTTGCCAGCAATCTTGTAAGTATCGTAGGGTTACTTTAGTGTTTTTGAAATAATGCGTTAAATAAGGAATACATTAGTTGCAGTTAACATCAGGTTAATGGTTCTGCATTTTGGCACTCAACCCTTTTTCACCGAACAAATAGAAATTTCTTAAATGGAGTGATGGAAAAAGTACTATATGTGTAAAAGTAAAGATACCATTGATAAAAAAAAAAATGCATCAAAGTCACTGGAATGACTTTGATATATTTAGTAGTTCTGTGCTCACTTTAAAAATGACCAAATGCACATTTTTGGCCTAAAACGGTTACAAAAAGCAACAGCACACAGAACATGTCTCTTTTTTTTAATATTTTATTTATACACACACACACAGTGGTATTTGACTAACTTGGGGCATTAAGCACTGCTCATCTGGTTAAGGTTAAGTTTAGGGTTTAGGATAATATATACTTGTAGATAGTGGAGCTGCCAGAGATTCTTCTTACTTTCACCAACAGTGACTGGAAAGGTTTTCTCTTTTTCTTGATGCTAGTTATATTTATTTATACGTCAGTTAATTATGAAGCGAGTAACGAACATTGATGGAAAAATTGTAGTGGAGTAAAGGTTTACATTTTTGTTCTTTTTATTGTAAAGTGAAAGTAAGCAAAGTCCTCAAAACAGGTACTCAAGTACAGCACACCACTACCTGCATGGCAACCTATTTTAGTGCTTTACTGTATAGTATTTATACAGTATAGTGTTGATAAAATATATGCTCATGTGTAACAACTGCATGTTGTTTATGCAAATTAAAATTTGCAGTATTTTACTGCATTTGGATAGCTCCAAATAGTGTGAGCACTGTCCCAAAATGTACTAGTAAGTAATTGGAATAAAAAAGGTCTTCAAATGATAAGTGGATAGCAGTGAACGCCAGTTGGACAGGCAGAACCTTACGGGCATGTTCCCATACGTTTGTCCCATACAAAAACATGATGATTACTTTTTCACTTTTTCTTACAGTAATTTAGAGCCAACTGCTGGCACAAGTTGGCTAACTCCTCTTACACATCGCATGCAACAAAATGCAAATTAATGAAAAAACTGGTCACTAAAAAGTAAGCTAATTTGGGAATACATCCTATATGTTAAATGAGTCTGTGGTATCAAACGGTGATTGAGTTGGAGAGATTGTATGTGGTAATGGTAGGCTATTCGAAGTGGCCCTGGTTGCTCGCGTTTGGTCAAACCATCTAGCATGTAATAGGTCAACCTAGGATGTGTCCTTTGCACTTGAAAAGGTAAATGAAGCAGTCGCATGGCATGCAAAATAAGTCTTTCAAAAGAGTCCTAGAAACCTAGGCAATAGCCTAACCTTGTTTCCATAGCTCAAAATATCAGTCACTGGTATAGTTTCATCTCCATCTAGATTGTCAGTAACAGATGGGTAGTTAGCCTGCCAGAGTGGTTGCAAAGACTAGATGAAGTTTACAACCACAGCTAACTTTGACCAGAGTGATATAACTTCCTCTTTAAAAAAAAAAAAAAAAAAAAAAAAAAGCATACTTGTGAGTTGTGGCTGTTGTGTGTAATGCGCATTATTAATGTGAGGCCAACATGATTGTAGAATAAAAAGTAGTACAGTCACAACACCACTTTTTTAACTTCAATACTGATACCAGGTTTAGTATTTCAATATAATAAATAAATAAAAAAAAAAAATATATATATATGTATGTATGTGTGTATGATAGATTAAGATAATGGCCTTAATTTCTCCTGTTAACCATTAATGGAGATAATTATCTAATCCGTCTGACTCTCTAAAATTAAGTTACATTTGTAAAAGCTAAACTAGGATATCCCAAACAGCGCTGTAATAGCCGGCGGATAGGCTTGCTGCATTGCTCCAGGTTGCAGTAATGGATTTTATTTGACAAAGTGGCTGTTCTAAATGTACATTATTACAGGTAGAGTTAGTACCATCATTGGAGTTCTCTAGCGGTAGCTCAACGTGGGCAATACTTTCTATTAGTCGAGACGACAATCAGCTTTGTAGACATGTTATGTTACCCGGCCTACCGCAAATGAGGGTTGACTTAATATTGAGGTAAAGAATGTACGGAGTCCAGGAATTAACAAAAGTTAAATATAATCTAAAATTATATTACCTGTCACCTACAGGATCTCCCCCTTACAGGTGTTCCTGCCACTATAACAGGACTTCAACATGGCCACAGACACACCCATGGAGACACTACAGGAGCCAGACCCAGCTCCAGTTCTGGACCCAGCTCCTACTCTGAGCCCAATTCCAGCCCTTCACCAGTCCCAAGACCAGACGCTGACCCATGAGATTGCTCCAGGTGCGGCCCAAGATCCATGCCTAACTCTGGATTCAGAGGTAGACCCTGCTCAGCCTGTGGGTCCTGGCTCAGCCAACGATCTATCTCTTGCAACGGAGCCACCCCCGGCCCCTCCGCCGCCCCCTGTGCCTCCGGCCAGCGCTAAGAACCCCAGCTGTAAGATCATGACCTTTAGGCCCACCATGGAGGAGTTCAAGGACTTTGGCAAATACGTTGTCCACATGGAGTCCCAGGGAGCTCACCGTGCAGGCCTGGCAAAGGTGGGAAGCTCACACACACATAGAGCTGGGGGGGGGAGGCTTATTTCCCCTAGGCTGACTAAGTTATCAGATAAAACCATTTAAGGAAGCCAGCTAGATTACTATGGAAATTCATGCTTTCCTCCTAACTTGGATCGTAAGCTTGACTGTTGAGTTTATTTAAATTATGACCTCAGTCTGTAGACATATTCATTGCTTCCAATCCTCACCACTGTAGGCCAATATAGGCCTGTCCATATGAGGTTAGACTACTCATAAATGAATTAATAGGCATAATTATCTCAATAGTCGGTGCTCATTTGGCAGTTGCAATGTGTCCAATTATTTAAGTTGAACGAACACAAAATATGATTTTATTAGCTCAGTTTGTCTAGTGTACAGCAGAATAAGACTATAGTCTGTAATGTAAAAATGTAATTGTGATTCAATTGTGATAAATAGGGATGAAGCAGTTACTAGTTTCATGATAAACCACGGTAAAATTCCCGACGGTTATCATTACCGTTTTAAATTGTAATTATCATAAAACCGTGTTTGATTACCGTTCTTACGGTAAATAGTCTACTGTCCAGCATCCACCAAAAAGTAAGAAGCAGTCTCACAGACGCAGGCCGCGCAGCATGCAAGGTGTGTTAGTTTTGTGACAATGAAAACATGCCGGAAGGCAGTGACGGCGCGCCAGAGACTTTTCCGGCTTCTAAGCAAATCAAATGTAAAAGAAAATTACACACCACACGCGAAGCTGAAGCTGTTGCTTGGTTTTTACTGAAATTCATCTGTTAATATTTCTGAGGGTGAACTCGTGGTGTTTTTAAAATGGGGGGGGGGGGGGGATGCCAAACTTGATCAAATAAAGCATTTGCATTCCTGTTAAAGTTTGATTTGAAGTATCCTTACTGAGTGTTAAGGGCTGAATACTTTATTCGGAAGAACTGGTTGTGGCTGCCAATTAATGCATCCCCTGTTATTTCATCTTGGGTCGTTATTGACCTTATATTCACACTGTCAAGCTAAAATGCAAAAGCAAAAGCAAGCAAAAATACATCCTGATAAAACCATTTGGTTCATAGAGAAATAAAGTTGCAATGTGGAGGCATTATTTGGTAGTCGGTCTGTGTCGTTCTGAGAAGAACGATATGAGATGCATGCAATTCTCGGTGGGCAGGCAGAATTCGGCATAACAATTCACATTTGATATGGTTTTCACATGTTTACATAAAGTATAGGCTATGTTGTTATTTAAATGTTTATGTAAACATAGTGCTGCTAATTTTATTTTTGGTTTTCAATTTAAAACC
Organism: Percopsis transmontana; assembly: GCA_025447815.1. Classification (NCBI taxonomy): domain Eukaryota; kingdom Metazoa; phylum Chordata; class Actinopteri; order Percopsiformes; family Percopsidae; genus Percopsis; species Percopsis transmontana. The sequence goes on along the minus strand of JAOEHI010051826.1, from coordinate 4,816 downwards.
TGAAATGTTTTCTGTGTGTGTATCGGTACTTTTTGAAAGATTTTAGCACATTTTAACGTTACCGCGGTAATACTGATAACGTGATAATTTGGGTCATAATGTTAGTGATATAAAATTTTAATGCCATTTCATCTGTAATAACATTCTTTAAAAAAATAGAGGGGAAACTCTGTAAAGCAGCTAGCCTAATACCTGTTAAACACCATTTATATATTAAAAAGAAATTATTTAATTTGTACCCGATAGTTCTTAAAATCTAATATTCACCTTGTACTTTACTACTCCACTCCACTCCTCTCCCCCTTACGCGCTGTCCACCACATCAGGTGATTCCCCCAGAAGGTTGGAAGCCACGGCGATCCTACGAGACCATTGAGGAAATGGTGATCCCAGCTCCCATTATGCAGGTGGTAACTGGCCAGTCCGGCCTGTTCACTCAGTACAACATTCAGAAGAAGTCCATGACTGTAGCCGAGTACCGCAAGCTAGCCAACAGCAAAAAGTAAGTTGGTCCCCAATCCCAATTTTGATTATTTGTTTATGTGGTTTATGAGATTGATGACAAACAATTCACAAGAGACACAAGGACAACAAACTAAATTAATACAAGTTAAACAAAGTAACAGGTAACATACTGCATTTCCCTTGTTTACATTCCTTTTTAAATACTGAATAAGGCCGTCAGGGCTTAACATTTTATGTTGATAGAATGTGGTACAAATCAGTCTAGTGGACTGCACTGCAGAATAAGGTGACTGGTGATAATAATGAAGTTGTTTCAAACATAATGGTATGAAAAATGTCTGTACTGCACATCTTGTGCATACTGTGACCAGGCCCAGAATAAGGTGGTTTAAATTTTTTATGTAAACACAAAGTGCATAGTGCTGCTAATTGAATATTGGGGGGGGGGAAAAAAAATTATATATATATATATACAAAATTGTATTGTCTCAGCCAGTATTAAGCTTGCTTGTTATGTTATTTAGACCCATAACTGTTAGAAATAATAAAGCAAATATGCCTTTTGTGTCAAATAACAGCATTTCATCTTACTACTCCCTGCTAACATTGAACTTTTCAGGTACTGCACACCGCAGCACAAAGATTTTGATGACCTGGAGAGGAAGTACTGGAAGAACCTGACATTTGTCTCTCCTCTCTACGGCGCTGACGTTAGCGGCTCAATCTATGACCCGGTAAGAACTCCCACAACTGGAAAAACTGGGGAAAACTTCATTTATGTTAGGGAATTGGACTTTGTGACCACAGCACCATCTAGTGTTGGAGAGCTGTAGGTGCAGTATTTACTAATGAAAACGATCATGTTTAATCATCGTTTCTATATTTGCATATAACTCAACAGTTAAAATTTTAATGTCACTATTTTGACAGCAAAAATATTATTATTATTATTGGAGATTAATATTTACTAGCCTGATAATAATTATTGCTTAATGACGCTGTTCTGCTATATAGCATCACTTAAGGCCACAGCATACTTAAGATGAATGCGGTGTGTATTGTGACTTGAGCTGGTAATGCATAGATGCTTGTAATAAATCATGTAACCAACTTTGTTTTTAATCCCAGCCACGATTTACGCAACTAATGTTAAGAGGGACTGGTGTTAAGTGTAATAATTCTGGTGTTAAATCATAAGGACGTGGAGGAGTGGAACATCGGCCACCTCAATACACTACTCGACATGGTGGAGCAGGAGTGTGGCATTGTCATTGAGGGTGTCAACACGCCATACCTCTACTTCGGAATGTGGAAGACCACCTTCGCCTGGCACACGGAGGACATGGACCTCTACAGTATCAACTACCTGCACTTCGGAAAGTCCAAGTCATGGTCAGTGCCTGTTTCACTACAGACTTGTCAGCTCTGTCAGGGTTTGAGAAACTGTTGGGTTTCTTTTTCTATCATTTAGCTGCGGCCTGGTCATTTCTATGTAAATAAAGAACTGTCTGAAAATGGGACATGGCTTGTGTGCGAAGCCCTTCAGCTAGGCTCTGTTAGGTTTGTCTGTTTTGACGACATTCAGCGCAGGTCAAGGCTAATTAACCTGTTGTGATTTTTGCTGCCACAATCCACGGTTTCAATCCTTCACTAAACAAAATGCTACTCATTTAGTCTACTCTTACTGGCTCCCTCCTCTTACAGCTCCTGTAAGAGTCTGTCTGTGGTTTAAATGTAAATTGACTTGCACATGGATGAATTCACATCTTCTGTCTTCCTTCCAACGTGTGTCTCCTTGTGCAAACCTCCTCTTCTGTGGTGGTTCATGGGGAGGTACCCCCACACCCCTCTGTGCAGCCATTGGTTAATTTAATGCAATTTCCACCCTCTGCAACTCTGCTCCCATCAAAGTCATACCTCACACAAACAAACAAAACAAACCTTCACAAACTAGTGTGGCTTTTAGATATTCACTAAGTAAAATTGCACATACAGTGTATGCAGTTAGGGTTTTCGTTGCTGGCCATAACAACCTGTGTATGAGCAGCCTGTAATTTGGCCTTAATGAGGTTCACCAACTGTTTGCTGTCAAGAATTAATCTGCCAAGAATTAATCGTGTTTACCCGGACAGTTCATTCATGTAATTGAATTATGGTTTGGCCAAAGTTGCTTGAAAAGCACCCCAGACTCTAAAACACATGTCGCCTATTAACATCCAAACCTCGCAGACATAAATTGCCAGAGGGCTAATATATGATCAGTGAACTGATGTCATGTAGCTCATGAAGTGTACCCCATTAATTAAAGCCAAGTCATCTAATATTAAAATATACTTTACCTGCCAAATATCCGTTTACATATTTACAGCAAAGGTGTAACATGCAAATTTATGTTTCAGTCAATATTTACTCTTTACTCCAGTTTAATATTAATGAATGTGGCTCTGGATGTTTGTTTTGTTCAGACTAGAATAGAGATGCTACTCCTGCATGCATAAATGCTTCAAGAATAAGATGCCCAGTAATAAAATACAGGAGCAGCGCCCCTGTGTGGTCAGTGTGAATATGCTTGCATATGGTTAGTCTATAAAGTAACGTGTAGAGAGTTATAATCTGAATATTTTTGAGGCCACACCCGCTTAGTTGTTTAATGGTTCACAGCATATAAAGTTATACATACTCTACTACTGTTGACATCATGTAGTAATTATTTAGTAATGGTAATTAATTTGTAGATGTGTAGTGTGTAGCAGGTCCGCCCACAAAATAGAATGCTTTACTTTTGCACCAGATGTGATCTGGTTCATGCTGAAAATCGCAATGCATTATGTAGATGGGAATAGAATGCACATACTGTATTTACTTGTGTTTTAGCATCGGCTGTAGTCTTCTCCTACACCCATCTGTTCTCACTACTCTGTTGCACTTCAACACGCAAGCAATAAATATACAATAAACAAACAGACCTATACAGTAAAATCACATCATACACATCATCAACAGACGTGTGTGTGTATATATATGTGTGTGTGTGTGTGTGTGTGTGTGTGTATAAATAAATTTAAAAAAAACACACACACAGTGTGTGTGCGCTCCTCAGCCTCTCCCCAGAGTGGTGGCAAAGGTTCAAGCCTTCATTGTTATTTGATTTGGGCGTTTCTCTGTCGCCATGGTGAGAGCTGTGCCGCTACCATGGCAACCAGGGCCCAAAGATACGACGCTGGTATCATCTGCACTGTGTGGCGCTGGAGAAATGCACACACACCAGACCCGCCTAAACACACACACCCTACCACCCAACCAATCACCTGTAGTTTCGTTTATTGGACAGGATTTGTTTGTAAAAATTGAGCATGTAGTGGGCATGTGGTTAAGAGACAACTTTAATGCTTTTAATTTCTTTGAAAAAGTTTGGTAATATATCTTGACAACTTAAAGCTGAACTTTCAAATTTCATGTACAAACCTGGATCAGTTGGTGGTTACAGCTTTGGCCAATAGATGGCAGTGTGGAACCATAGGTCCAAAAAAAATAATTCTGTCTGTATCTTTCTGTCTTGGCTGTCTTACCCTTCTGTTGGCTACATCATGGTCTCTGGTGTTTCTGTCTTTGTGTGTCCTCTCTGCTGTGACTCAATCCTTGCAGCAAAAAGCTGAACATAACCGGACTTATTTGTGTGTGTACATTATTTAACGTATTCATGCGTTTTCCATATAAAATTGGCCTATATGGCAGATCATAAGCTAATATAACTCATCATAAGCTAATATAACTCCATTGGCATTCCTCTGTGGTGATTCTCTTCTCCGTGACACTGCAATTTGTATAGTGACGCTAGAATAGTATGGAGAAGCGCTATGTGTTGAATCTAAGCCAACTGTAAGCTCTGGTGTGGGTTCTGGTGTTCACTGGGGCTTTCACATCTGTGCATCTGGTGCATGGAACACAAGCTGTATTAAACTAATGAACAGAAGATTGTGTTATGACTGGTGTCTGTATTGTAGGTTAGTCAAAAGGATTTCTACAGTAAATGGTCATAATCCTGCTGGCAAATTGAGCAGAAGTCTACTTTATGGGAACGATGTGTTTTATAATGAAAAGTAATTTATATTTTTTTCCACTTGATTAAATATCTTTCTGATGTCACCATGCTTTTGGTTCTGAAGGACATGAACCGACTACACACTGTTTCTCTGCATGACCCACTTTTATCTCCTACCTGCCCCCTCATGTTGCTCTACATTAGTTATTGTTACCCTTTTTTCTCTCTCTCCGGGCGGGGGGGGGGGGGGGGGGGGGGGGGCGGGGGGGGGGGGGGGGGGGGGGGGGGGGGGGGGGGGGGGGGGGGGGG
>JAOEHI010051825.1:0-17856 GCA_025447815.1 Percopsis transmontana | reverse complement strand
TATATATTCTTCTAATATCACAGGACCAGAAAACATATACAATAACAAATATTGGCCATTCAGATAGCAATTTGAGTGCCACTCACTGTTATGCCAGGGTAGTAACCAGCAACAGGCACGTTCTCGGTCCGTGTAGCAGAGATCAGCCCTACTGCTAACACCAACAGGGACAGCAACAGCAGTGTAATGGTCACCCACAGAGCTGTTTTCCTTCGTTTCATGTACTGCGCTAAGGAGGTTTGAAGGAGAATGGAATTAAATTATTACACAAAGAAAAAAGTATTATACTGTATGTTGATATCTCTCGCACACTGATTTCTTTAATATTATGGGACATCTGACGTCATTTAACAGACCTCATTTAACAAAAACGTGACCATGCACTTTTGACACAATATTTTGCAGCGCCAATGCATAGCCAAAGTTACACATTTTACATATTCAATATAAAAAGGAAAATAAATAGAACGTATGTTTATAAGGAATTGGATTAAACATACCTGCTGGATCCAGTATTTCCGTCGGTATCTGTTGAGATGGCTGATGGAGTGCAGGCTGCTGCATTTTGACCTGTTTGCTTTAAGATACACGGGATACAATCTTAACCAAACTATTTTCCGGTTGATAAACACGTTGATTCTATTCGTTCTATGTATTTGAATCTCAAAGTCGTTATAAGTTTCCACAGGTAGTAGCTGCGTGGTTTATTGCAATCCAAGCATTTTCCGTGCGTAAAATAGGTCCGAGTGTAATTGCGTCTAAATTCTACACGTTTGAGTCCGAAGCAACTCCCCAAGATGTGAATTCGACGAAGCCTGTTTATCTTTTATTTTTAAACTTTCTTTAACGTTGACACTCACAAACGGTCCGACGTCTCTCTGTGGAAGCGACGGAAAGTCAGCTCTTAATGGGGAAAGATGAGCCTGTATCCAATCAGCTTTCAGCATTTAGGCTACATCAGCTATCCATTATAATAGTAGCGGTGCAATGGAAATGTAACATACAGTAGAAGGCAGTATCTGCTGCAAAATGTTTATTGGCTTGTTATAGGTATGGATTGTTAGCGTAGACAAAGGGCCCGATGGAGGATGTTGATGAATTAGTGCGGAGAGAGACACACTTTTAGGAAGGCTACACTCCTCATTATGTGGGTGAGATTTTTAAGGGTGCTAAAATGCAATTGAGCAGTGTACCTTTAATAATGAAGGTCTACACTCTGGGTGGGTGTCAGCCTGTTATCTACATAAGATATAGCTTTCCCTTGAGCAAAACTCTCCCTACAGAGAATTAGCCTTGCAGCAATAATACATATGGCATTGAGATAAATTGTTGTATTAAACTATTCCGGTTGATTATTTTATTTAGTTTATTCACCGCATACATACAAAATCATATAGGCGAGTATTTTTTGGAAATATATTTATTTAAACTTATAAACATCTTTACAACACTGTAACAGGTGTATTAGCTTTCCTTGACCTGGTATAAGCACTTATAGGCATTCTAATATACAGTGTAAGGAGAAGTTAGTCTCTGAATTTGTGAAACTATTAGGAAAGACCTTACAGCACAAAAGCCATACAAAAAAGTGTGCTGTTTCAGTAAACATAATACATTTGTCACTTTCATTTAACATCAATTGTGGCACATGCATCTAGTGTTATTATTAGTATTAGGCCTACTGTTAGCTACAACATATTATTACGTTTTTCAGATTCGATTTTCAAAGACCTTGAGAGACTGATGGGGTTGTATACCAACTAATATACGATAAAGGAACGTCATTGTCATGCTGCTTATATTTATGTCTCCTATAAAATGTATCTGAGAGAGTTTCTGAGCGTGCCAGGGCTGTATAGTGCAGGAGTGGGGGCAGTCACAGCAGCATATGACAGCAAATAAACCCAGTTTATGAGTTCTGCATCTACATTTCCTGTGAATGGAACAGACAACCTTATTTGCCCACAGCTCCGTCAGACAGATTCCCTAACTTTGTTGTGCACATGTCTGCACACACACACACAAATACTCACCAATTCACTTAAATACATAAAGTAAATTACATGATATGCCTAGATGTATAAGTCCAATAATAAAATACAGTTTGGGCATGTAGATGATGAAATTAAAGCCCTGCAGACAAATGTGTGCATGGTATTATAGGCCATATAAGCCATAGTAACATAAAAGAATGATTTAGACCTGAGAAATAGCAAATAACTCTGCATATAGCAAATGAACTATGAGGAATGCATCGCTGACATTTCAATTAACTTTACTATCAAATCGATAATTAATAATTCCATTTTGCAATTTGCTAGTCTTTATCAGCTCACCAACCCTTGACTATCTTTTGCTCCACCAATCCCGCTTGTCAAGTGGACAAACAGTTCACACAAAACCATTGTCCTACTGTGAAACAGCATCGCTCCTAGGACACAGTGCAGGTGGAGGACTTTGGCGGCTGCTCCAAGATGGATTCGCGGCGTAGGTCGTTTGGCAAAGACCCATTGGGCCCCCATACCGTGAGCTCACCGTAGATCCCTGTGTCAATCATCTCCTCCTGCCAGGGGATGGAGATGTTCCCTGAGGCGAACTTGTCGAATGACTCCTTGTCGGTATCTTCCAGCTGCACCCCTTTAACTGTGGAGAATGCTCCGACGTCATCTATGTTCTTAGCATACACCGTCTTGGAGTCTGGCACAAATGGGGGTGGCAGGATCCCTTAGAAGACACAGAATCATAGACAGGTGTCAGTTGGGTGTCAGCAATGTAAGCAGATGTGGAGACCCACGAAAATGCTGGTCTTGTTATGGACTAGGCTCGTCCAAGGGCACACACTAGTCTGGGGTATTTCTCTATCTAGCTCCAGTTAGCTGTGAATGATATATCATGACTTTAGTTGTCTTTCATAATGTGTGCCCATGCGTCAAGACCTCAGGGGTGTCTGGGGTTGTCTGTGTAGGTGGGTGTGATACGACGTGTAAATGCATAGCTCAAAGCTCACACGTAACATCTATGTATCTGCTCTCTACTCCCTACCCCCACAACACAGAAAACCCCTTTAGATTAAAGGAAATCCGCACAATAAGGTTTGAGATTAAATATTCTCTTTGGTCGCTGTATATAAATAGTGTGTAAGATCACATAATTTAAACCCACCATTCCTTTATTTCCCAAAAACATACTTCTAATGCAGCTACCACGCAGGCCAAAGTGTTTCCTGGTGATGCATTTTCATTCCTTGGAGAAATGTATCCTGTGAAGGCCTACAAGACCTGAACCAGTGTCGTAGACGTGAGTTGAAGACAATGGAGATGAAATGGGGCAAGACGTATAAATAGATGCACACACATGCACACACATGCACACACGCACCTGCATTCATTTTCCTCCAGTTGAGCTCGCTGAAGAAGGGTTGAGCCCTGAGCTCATCACAAGAACCATTCTTGAAGCCCAGCCTGTTGTCCACCTCTTTGCACAGAAGGCCCTCGCAGATGGACTTGGCCTTCTCACTGAACTTCTCTGGGTAGGACACTGGATCATTCAAAATGCGTTTCTTCACCACTTTCTTCTCCACCTGGACAGCAGTGAGGAGTAGAGATTCAACTATACCTCAGAAGCATTACAGAAGAAGCATAGTACATTTGCATAAGCAATAATAACAATAATTGGGGGGGGGGGGGGTGCATGCATGCTTGTGCTTATGGAACTCTGCCAAGGTATTATGTGTGTACAGTACATACAACACACTGTACACACGAATACGTTTTAAAATACCTACTGTATGTGATATGTAACAGTGTATTCGTACACACTACCTCTCCATCTCTCAAGTATTTCTACTCTCCTTTCTTCACCGCTGTTGGAAAGGAGATAAAGGTACCTTCTCCTGCCTTAGCTTTTTCTATTTTATTTGAAGTAGGTGGAAATAGAGAAGTAAAGTTTTGCCCTGACGGGTTGAGTATCAACTCCACAGCTCTGTCGACAACGTTTGTATTATTTATCAGCACTGGACCTTGGCCAGGTCATGTTTAGAATCAGGCTACCCAAAATATCCAGGCACGTTTCGATTGTGTTATAACACATTGGGTTGCAACACTAATGTTACATGACACCTAAGTATACATGACACCTGCGTAATATTAAAAAAGTATAGACTTGTTTAAGGTAGTGGGAAAAATACAATGGCATTATCTCTGTAACATCCTGGTGTCCAATTATGTGCTATGGAGGGCCAAGTGTGTGTGTGTGTGTGTGTGTGTGCATTGTCTCTCTAACCAAACACAACACAGGCTTGGCTATCAACACCACTATACTGGCCTCTACTGACATTATACTGACATAAAACACCACTGCTTTTGCAAGTTTGTGTTTGTAATATCTGCATGTTACCACAGGTGGGCATGGTTGTACAATCTTGAGTAAAATATTCAAATGAAAATCAACTGTCAAAGAAATTACAGCAGGATAAATACCAAACATAACAAGAATATAAAAATTAAGACAGGATGACGTTGTTGTAACAGGTACTGGGTTTCAAGAAAATAGCTAATATTAGAAAGTGAAAACAGGACTAGAATCAATACATACGGTAAAAAATAGGCTGATATTACCTTCTCTCCTCGAGTCCTAAACGGTCCCTTGGCAGCGATAAACTCATAGAGAGTCACCCCGAGAGCAAAATAATCTACAGAGTAATCATATTCCAGACCATTCAGCAGCTCTGGTGCCATGAAACCTGTAGGTTAGTGGTGAAAAAGTCAAATTACTGTATTTATGTTGAACCCCTGTCCTATCTTCCTCTTAAACTTGTTATCCTGAAACTCTAGGTATACAAATGAAATGTCAGTTAATATTAAAATCAATTTAGTGAAGTTGAACTCTCTGGCAACTAAATTCCTAATAAATAATGCTTTAAATTATTTATAATACAAAATGTAAAATGTATTCCTAAGTTATTAATTAATTATCCAGGAAGAACATACATTATACATGTTTTAAGATTTTACCATTATCAATCATTTATGGGGCACCCTGAAGAGTCAACAGCACATAATTCTAACAACGGCGTGTGTTGGTCGAGAGTAAGCGCAGCCAGCAAAAACACACACAAGCTGAATTACGGATGAAACGCTAAGCGTTGTTTTAATACAGGAACACACAAGTACAGGGCATAAACCCAAAACAATGCCCAACAACTCCTGGGGTTGTTGGGGAAACTAAATACTACACATGATTAATGCCTAATGTCCTGCACCTGTGGGCCTAATGCTCCACAGGTGCGCTGCGGGAGAAGGAGGCACGATGCGCGCATAGCCGTGAGTGCGCCGATCGTGACAATAATGTTCTGTATACAACTATAATATTTGTAACTACATATGAAAAAGTTTTATGGTATATGCTAAATGTATACACTTTGGAAATGTAATTGTTCAGGGTGGTAGACCAGGTAAGAATGGTAGAAATGTAATGGTTTATTTTTTAGTTTATCCTACCTGGAGTGCCAGCATAGCCCTTAATTGTGTTCTGGTCGTCAGCCAACTCCACGGCCAGCCCAAGGTCAGAGATACGCACATTACCTGTGAGAACAAACACCAGCGCAAACGTCATAAATACACACATTTGCCTCACTGACTCATTAGACACTTTAGTTCTAAACAGTCAATATGTCCTTGTGCTAGAAGTGACACAGAAAGAAAGTGCTATAGGGATATGTATTCCAGTGTAAAATAGTATTAATTGTACATTAACATATATATAAAATATAATTTTATATATATGAATTTACTAGACGTCAGAGTACAGAATAGTGCAAGGAGGACCCATCATATGCACGCAGATCCAATCCAACCAAACAGTGGTGGTACTGTATGATGGGCTTATGTTTATCTCTTGACCTGTTAGACCCATGAGTTGGCACCCATGCGCTGTGATTCTAGCTTAAGCTAAGTATCAGTTTGGCCAGAAAATGTAACATGCATTTCGATAACGGAAAGCTTTATTGAGCAATCACACACACACACACACACACACACACACACACTGGTGTAGCATCTGTCTAATTTAAGACCTTCGTTATCCAGCAGCACATTCTCTGGTTTGAGGTCCCTGTAGATAATTCTTTTCTGGTGAAGGTGTTCCATGCCCAGAACGATTTGAGCAGCATAGTAACAGGCCCTGGTCTCATCGAACCCCGGGTTATTCTCATCCACATTATAGATATGATACCTAGCAGAGTGAGATAGAGGGTGTAGGTACAAAGAAAAGTGAAACCAGAGAGCACTTTTAACCACTAGACAGCCTTGCCATATTCAATTTGATAAGTGTTCGTACATACAGTATGAGATAGTGAGTGTACAGTAAGCTCACCTTAGATCTCCCCCATTCATGATAGTCATGATCAGACACAGTTCTGTCTTGGACTGAAATGCGTAAGCCAGTGATACGATGAACCTGCTGTGCACACGTGCCAGGATCCTCTTTTCTACCATTGCCCCCTAAAGCACAGGAAGAGAAAGACCTTGGAAAGTTATGTAACAAAAAGGTGTATGTGAGGTTTATTTCAGGTCAGTTTATGAGGCATTCCAGAATATAAGTATTTTCATTCACTTAGATGTAACATTGTTGACATTCAAAGGGATATTACTGACTCAGAAGTTCAATCACTGACAATTATTAACTAAGTCTAAATCTAAAAGGATGCCGTAGGCGTATCTTATAATTACAATTATTACTATTAGGTCCTTTAGCAGACGTTTTTATCCAAAGCGACAATTGTATGCTACTATTACATGGAGCAGGTAGGGGTTAGGCATCTTGCTCAAGGATGCTTACAGGTAGGACAACTCTGGGCCTGACCTTCAGGCTGGGAGTCCAACACCTAGACCACTAGACTATCCTGCCCCTGTATCTATTATGTATCAATGTCTTATAATTAGAAATGAAAAGCCACTCCAGAGCCGTTCCATTTATAAACATTGTGCGGCTGGCATTTTATAAGGCGCTCAAATCGTTCTAATACTGTGGGATACTAATACTGTGGGATCACATAAGCTAAAAGTACGTGGTGTTCTTATCAACATCCCCTGATCTAGCCATTAACCTGTGTGTGAAAATAATAAATAAATAAATATAGCCTATTTATAGAGATTGACACAGCGTGTTGTTGCCCAAAACCTCCTTGTGATACCTGTATCCATGTTTCTTTAACATATTTAGTTGCTCCTGGAAAAAAAAAACATGGTGGAAGAACTCTGAGGATAGAAATAGATGAATGATAGAGATGAATGATAGAGTCACCCTGCAATGCCCTTGAAACACAAGGCATACACAATCACTTTGTCAAGATCACAACTCCTCCCCAATGTCCAGCATGGGCAATGCATTATGTAACCAATACAACCAATAATATCAATTGTGTAGCAGACCTGAGTTATGCAATAAGATCTATAATCCAATGCTGAGATGTTCTGCTGAAGGTCAAGGTGACTGTGTCAATACTGTATGTGCTAATCCCACCAAATGCTACTACGTAATACTATTGGTTGTGGCTGCAAAGCAGCATTGCTGCATAACAACTTGTTATGTAGGAAAAAGACTGGGGCTTCAGTAGAATATTACAATTAGAAGTAGAATTTTAATTAGATAGAATAACTGGTCACCAATTTACTAAGAGAGTCCTCACCTCAAAGCCTTTCCTCTTCTTGAGCCTCTTTTTGTTGAGCTTCTTGCAGGCATACAGTTTCCCAGTGCCCTTCATCTGACACGCTGACACTTCTCCAAAGCCTCCTTTGCCCAGCACACGGAAGTCCAGGAACCAGTCCTCTCCCATGGGCTGCATCTCCAGCCACTTCCACTGCAGGAACCTCTTCAGGTATATGCTCTCCAGGAAGAAGGTGTAGGGCACCTCTTTGAGGAAGTCTATCACACAGTCCAGGGTCTCATTAAAAAGGTCGTCCCCGGCCTCTTGCTGCTTTTCCTTTACTTTTGTGATGCTGTTCTCCGGCAGGAAGGGGCAGAAATACTTGCCACCAGGCTCCATGTACCGGGACAAGATCTTGGTGACTTTCTTGGCACGGTCCTCATCCTCTGCAACGTTGTATTCCTCAATGTCCTTCCACACACGGCACGGGCCTTTATACTCAGTGTTGGATTCCAAGAACTCATGAAAGAGGCGCTTGCCGATAGGCTGGTCCACGCAGACTGTCTGGAAGCCAAGGTCTAACGTCTCTCTCAGCCCCTCACATACTGTGATATGTGGCAGTTTGAGGCGGGAATGGTATTTCTTGTCCCTCATGGCACCTGGGTTGGCGGTACCATCGAAGCTCCCGCGGGCCGATATGTAAGCAGAATTGGCCACCACCGTAGTCAGGCCTCCGATATCCATGGCAACGCGGGAGTAGGTTGAGAGAGAGAAGGAGAGAGAGAGACAGTTAAGAAAAGAGAAGTGCAGAAGGATCAATGAAACACCAACAGGGATGGAATGAGGTGTTGTCGTTTGTTTCAGATGCAGAGAAGACCTCCGTTCCTTATTCCGTCTGCCCAGGGAGAGTTGGAAAACACCCAGTGTTTGCTCATCACCAGAGCTATCACTAGGTCATCACCCGAGACGGTAGGCTCCCCCACCTCACACGGATCTGCCTGACTCATCACCTTTCTCTAATGGGCTTTATTCACTAACTCTATAATACCTTGTCCTGTGCTCCTCCACGTGTACACTGGAAACACAAACAGATGAACAGATGAATAGAGTGGTATAAAGTGACACATGGAAAGAGGAGAAAGCAACAGAGAGAGGCTTTATATTCCTGCAGTGCAGTGTGTGGGTATGGAGTGGAATGCAGAGTGTCAGACTGTAACTAAGTAGAACCACTGTACCCATATCGCTGTATAACAGAGTATTTCACTTTTAAAGTTTCGGTCAAACCCCTGATGGGTTGGAGGCTCTCCCAGGAGACCAGTGCATCCTAGGAGATCTTAAACTCTGAAGAGGAAGTCTAAAGAAGTCTATGTTCTACCTTGGCTGGTCAAGGTGATCTCTAGCTCAGGGTTTAAAGGACATGAAGGAGATTTCCTTACGTTGGCCAAACTTTGTTTCCGTAGCTGGCGTATGACCACCTTATCATGGCCTTATAAATACGGTATAAAAGATTACACATGCATCACACTCTGGGCTGAGGGTCAGGGAGTGAGTTTTGACAATTACAGTAATAGATCATGGGAAAATAGCAAACAGACGAAAGTGCCTTTAAATTATTGGGAAGGGTCAGGAGAGAGGGGAGACATACTAGAGACATACTGTAGAAACGTCATTTTCATGAATAGAGGAAAACAGAGAATTAAGCAATAAATAGAAGTGCAGAATAGAGTAGTGGTGACGACGCATCGGAGAATATAAGGACAAGACAAAACTCGGTTGGGGTCAGTTTAGAGGCTGAACATGGCCACCTTGAAGGAGAAGAGGACTTGTGGCCAGCGCTGTGAAGACTTTGGCCACTTCGTGTGGAACTCAGACAATGGCACCTTTATGGGCAGAACACCAGAAAAATGGGGTAGGACAAAAATTAAAATACAAATACAAAATAATCATGTTTCTACAACAAAGCCTCTTAATAATTAATTGTGTATAATAATAAAACATCTCCTTTTTCACAATGGAACCATTAAAATATCAATGAGGAGTAATAACCAATTGTTATGGAAATTTGCCAATATGTGATGGCAAAATGTGCAAAAGCATGATTCTGCTTTAATTACTTTCAGTGTTTTTGTGAGTTTTAAATATACATTCAATTTGTGGTGTTATGTTCGACTGTAGTTTTGAACCTGTGTATTTTATGCTTTGGCCTGATTTGTCTGTAAAAAGAGATCTACATATCTTTACAGAAGTCACTAAATATAGTATACACATACATGTTCTCATGCATGACTTTGTATGACTTTCCATTTCCATTTTTTTAATCACGGCGGTGTGTGTTTAGCATATGTATGATAACGATAGTGGAAAGATAAGCAGTGGTTTCTGATGCTTGTGACTCTGTCCCCTTGTTTGATCTTTCAATCAGATTACCCGTAGCTCACATTGGGAGAGGACACCTTGACCTCTTGCAGTGTAGACCTAGCTAGAGTAGCACACAGTCATAGTTACAGTAGCTTAAACTTCAAAGAGGGAAACATTGTAGGGAGTTTCTCACTCCTTTTGTGTGAAATGCTACAAAACCTAGAAAAGCGCTAAGAGAGAAACGACATTAAGAAACATACAATAAAAGTAGTTTGAGCAGAATACACATTCAACACATGCACATGCAATGCAAGAACTGCTCCGTGACATGTATCTTTCTACATTATAGTTTACATCAGTTTGTATTATGTGGCGTTCTACGTGGTGATGACATCACTCTTCTCCCTGGCCATCTGGGTTCTCATGTATACCTTGGACCCGTACACACCTGACTACCAGGACCGCCTCCAGTCGCCGGGTAACAACACAAACTGAAGTAATCGAACTGGAGTAACTTAAGCTAGACATCAAATCCCTTACCTGAATCTGTGTGTGCGTGTGTCACACAGATTCAGGTAAGGGAATCTGTGTGACACACGTGTGTGTGTCTGTCCAGGGGTGATGGTGTGGCCAGACACGTATGGAGAGGAAGACATCGAGATCACCTACAACACATCCGACAAGACCAGCTGGATGAAGATGTCCAAATGCCTTCATGACTTCCTGGAGCGTTAGTACCTCCTCAGACCAACACTTGACATGACATTGGTGAAGGAACTGGACAATAGGAGTTGCAGTTATGGAACAGACGTTCATACGCTAGTCAATAAACTTGCTACATTAATGTTTTAATTGTAAAAGAGAGTGCGTAGCCTAGCCAAATTGACTATATACAGTATTTTTTCAATGTAGCCTCTAAAAATGTATCAAGGAAAGGCAGGGTTATCATTCTCTTTCTTTCTTCTGCTTTTCCCTCAGCGTACAATGACACCAAGCAGCATGAATGTAACACCTACAACTGCACTCAGGGAAAGTATTTTATCCAGAAAAGCTTTTCAGCCCCCAAACACACCAAGTGGGTGTGCCCCTTCACTCAAAGTATGCTGGGACCGTGTTCAGGACTTAAGGACCCCACCTTTGGATACAACTGTACCATGCCCTGTGTCATTATTAAGATGAACAGGGTAAGTTCCCCCTGATTAGGAGTCCACATGTGTTACATACATACAGTATTGTACAATGTTTACCTAATACGTGTAACTACAATTTAGGACTAATGATGAATTGAATCTTTCAGATCATCAATTTTTTGCCATCTAATCATACTGACCATCCCCCGTACATCAACTGTACTGTCCTTGTGAGTAACTAGGAATGAGACGAGCCTACAGTACAGTTTGCAATGACACTCTCCAGCATGCATACTGATGACACTGGTGTCTGTTTATGTGTTATAGGATGGACATGACAATGTGGCCAAAATGGAGTATTTCCCCACAAATGGAATCATGGATCTGTCTTACTTTCCATACTATGGTAGGCTGGCTCAGGTAAGCCATAGAGCAGTCCATTTTTTGTGAAAATATTTGCCACCTAAAAATACATCAATGTTGCAAAGATGCATTGCATCAATTCAAGGAAATACAACTATTTAATAAATAAAAGTCTAAAGATTAGCCTACATGCTTTACATTAATGCCAGTAAGGGTCTCAGCTGGTAAATATCTCAAATTAAACTCTCCTTATATTAACAGCACACACAGGTTGGCCAGAGTTATATGAATATAACAAAATAAATAAACATAACTGTCTGTGTTCCCCAGCCCACCTATATCAACCCACTGGTAGCAGTCCGATTCAGCCTTGTGGGGGAGAAACACGCCAAGATCCAGTGCAGGGTTGTTGCTGACAAGATCAGCTTTGAAAACATCCATGACCCATATGAGGGAAAAGTCATCTTCTACCTCAAGGCTCTCAAATGAGAGAAAAAAAATAGTTAAAGAATGTAGCCACAGAACAAATGATGATTATGGGGATACCCCAGAACCTAGTGTCAAACATTGTAATGACAATTTTTTCAAGGTACAAGCCCCGATTTGTGTTTGGAATTACCCTTTTAGTTGAAACCTGTGGACAGTTGTGTTTCCTACATTAACAGTGAGCTGGGACCGAAATTTGAGGATCCGGAGGTACTGCTATAGGCTATAGCGCAATTGAGGGTGCACCTTTAATTACAATTTAGCTCACTTGTATTCAGTATAATCAATCCATACACAACTGTAAGCACAAACAAGAACAAATGTATTCTGTTTTTGATAAATCAAAATGCATAAATATTTAAATGCAGCAGAGATGCAAATTACTGTTGATGGTGGTATCTTGTTATCATAACTGAATAAACAAAGTGATCAAATACTTTGATCACTTCCCTAAACACAAAGACAGACAGATAGAGACACTGGCAAGGCACATTCTCCACACTGGTTTCTTGCCACCCGTGTTATGGCTAATCTAACCTTTTAATTCTCATATTTCTCCTATGGTGTTTTCTACTGCCACCATCTGATCATAAATGCTATGTCATTATAACAAACATTTGCCTTGATTTTATTTATTCTTTATTTACAGTAATAATACAAATGGAAAATGCAACGCTTACAAAAAAGAAAACACATTGTAAACCTCAATCATCTTGAAAAGGTGAAGCTCATTTAGAAAGCTCTCAAATGTCTCTTGGAATGTGTAATTTTGTCATTTAATTTTACTTGAATACCATCATATTTTGCAAATCAATCTTTTACTTGCATTATTGCATAAAGACTAAGTAGTTACATGTAAATACCACTTTGCATTCTGTGACTCAAAAGCAGATAATTTTTTATTAGGTTTATTAAGCTGTGAGAGCCAGTATTCCTGAAGCGCTGTGTAGTCCAGTAGTGTGCATGCATCATTATGGCTCCTGTCTCTATGGTTGTTAGGTTTGTCGAGCCACCAAGTCATAGATGAGCACTGAAACAGATAGACAAGACGAAGTGTGTCATGTTCTGCTCTGTGTGTTTACTTGAAATGACCACTAGATGACCTCAAGTAAGATGCACTTTGTGCAAAATGTGTTAGCTGTGACATAACAAATATTGATTTAGATTTTATTAATATTAACTCCTCTTACTGTCAACCATCATTTCGGCGATCTCTCTCTTATTCAGGACGCTGTCAACATCATCCATTAGCAGTGGGATGACATCAGTCTCAATCTCTGGAAATTGGATCATAACATAGGATATGTTATACAAATTAAAATCAGGACTGTCACCACATTGGTGATTTGTTCAAGTGGATGTCTGTATACTTGCGCCGCGACATCTACAAGTGTCAGGACGTGTTACATCCCTGAGTACCGTACCTCTCTCCACAGGGTCATATAAGTAGCCCTGGTCTCTCAGTGAGCCATAGACAGTCGGCAGAATGTCAGCGAGGTAGTTCTGAGTGTATGCCTGAACTGCAATTTTCTCCACGGCTTCCTTTTCTTTCTCCATTGCTCTCTGTTGCTCGGCAATTCTACGCATCTGGGGTCAGAATTTATTTTAAACATCAACAGGCATGTTTCACCTCTAAAGTCTCCATTTCTTAATATGAAGACTCAAATTTACTGAAACAAAGCATGCTAAACTAAAAAGCCCTGGTCTCTCTTAATCACACAGTTCTTCCTTAAAGGCTCCATGTCATTCCAATTTCCAACTGTCATTTTTAAAAGACTTTTCTCCCTTGGAGCTGAACATTCCGTTTCAGTTGGTGTTGCACTATGTTTAACATGCCCTAACTTGATTGGCTGTCTGGCTGGGAGTGGGAAGGTCAGAGATGACAATTTTCCCAATGTGTGTATATTTTCATTTTTGCAAAAGCACCACAAACAAACACTTGCTAAAACTATCCCCAGGCTTGGTGTGATTACTGATCAGTCCGTCTCTGGGTTCTGGCTTTCAAATGGACTCATATTATCATATAACATAAAAATGCATTTCACAGCAATTTTTTTTCATTTTCAACCCACATTAGTTCAAAACCCATTTTGTTCCATACTTTCTCTGCACGATGGGATTTCTCCTGCTCCTCGAGACGTTGAATCTCCACCATCTCAGCATTCCGCAGCTCCTCAAAAGCCCTCCGTTGCTCCATTATGTAAGATAGCTCCTCCTCCTCCCTCACCTCGACCAGAGACCGCTCCATTATAATGCCCACCAACTGCTCCAGCACGGGCTGCACCTCCCTGTCAAAGTCAAACAACTACAGGAGGCGCTAGTAAGGAGCGCTATTATTTGTCATTAATGCCATGTTTTATAGTTTTAGTTTGTTGTAGTCTGTCAGCTTTGATTTCCTGTTTTGCTCAGATAATTTATATATCTAAGGCGGAAAGTCTGTACACATATTGAACACATTACTTCTACATTTAAAAAGTGGATTTGCCACTTACGTCTCCTCCTTCTATCTGTGTGGCCACATCTTTGCCAGATTTGGCAGGTATGAAGATTGGGGTCGATGGTTTGTCCAGAAAAGCATCAGTCTGGCACTCAATATTGGTAGTGTCTATATGATCACTCAGTTCCTCAAGATAAAGCTCTAAAAATAAATTACAGAGTTTAAAGCCTACACGTTTTAGAAGCACATTGTAACAGGTACAGTATACAATGCATAATACCTGTTTGGACATCAATGTGCTTTCTTCCCGCTACGGGCTCAGGTGTCCTGAGTCTCTGCTCCATTGCCTGTTTACGAGCCATGGCCCTTTTTTTGGCCTCCTGCTGTCTTTGTATTTCAACAGGGTCTGGCGTAGCTTTCTTGAAAAAACAGAAATGATGGTAAGGTTAAAAGAGAAGCATACTACTGATATAGTAACCAAAGTAATTTATACTCACAACTGGTATTATGTTTTGGGCGTAAGTGCTTCCTCTGATGACCCGAGGGTCATACATAATGTTTCCATAATACGGTCTATCATTCCTATATCATAAGGAAAAACACAAATAGAGTGCGGTTGTGTATTCAAATAACACAATGAACGAGTCAAACACTTTCTATCTCAATATGTGCAATGTGCATGTATATTGAATAATGCATTCATAATCTGTTGGGAGGGGGCAGCTGCCATGCAAGTCTTTTTGAATAAAAGTTTCTATCTTACTATCTTATTGTGGCGTCTGGGTTCTAGGTGCAGAATTTCACCATGGTTTCTTTAGCCACTAAATGAACAATAGTCAATTGACTCTCTTGCAGTGTAATGACCTCCTAAACTAGTTTATAACTTTATTATTGACAGGCAAGCTTCTTGTCTTGTCTTTGTACAGGATAAGTACACAATATCATACTTATTAATAGATAATGAATGGCCAGTGATACAGTGTTACAAATGGCCAGTGAAAGCGGTTTTTGCAAAAACGAAAGATAATGACATACTGCTCTACGGACTCCGTGTATTTGAAGCGCTGTGGAGGAACAGGTCTTGGTCGACTTGAGAAAGTGTACAAGTTGTCGCTGCTGCTTGGAGCGTCCTGCTGAGCGTTCTGCCTCGGTAACGTGGACGTCATCTCTCAAACTAGACGATGTATTCAAAATCATTTAGATACGTTTAACATTGATGCAAACAAATTTTATGCAAACTACAAAGGCCGTTATGAAAACGAGATTATTGAAAATTGTCATAGCAACCATATACAGGAAACCCACCGTCACTTCCTGTTTCAGACATTTCCATGGTATGTTTATTGTATTTCAGTGCCCCAAACATGACAGTAGGCTTTAGGTTATATTATTTAGGTTATAATATAACATTCTATGCGTTGCTTTTGTTAAAATTAGCTTTTACATGCTTTTTTTTTTTCTTTCTTTCTTTCTTTCTGTTGCTTCATATACGATTGCATATTCCCACCTTCACTTTACTTTTCTCACAGAACATGTAATTTACAATTTAAAACATTTAACTCCGTATTAGGTGATATATTTGGATCCGGCTATTATTGTCTATAGGCTCCAGTATTGGATACCATGAGAGTGCAATTCTATATCGATGACAATCTGGAAGAATTGTCTGTTACTATTTCGGAGAATATACCACAAACAAAAGCACAGAGATTAATGAAAAACAGCCATCACAGCTATATTCTAGTCATTACATATTTTATGTAAAATACTGAAGGCCTATGTCAGTTTCCCTTAAATGTGCAAGCTATTAAGTCTGAACACTGGACCAACCAAAACCCAAATTCAAACCATTAGTTATGTAGTAGAATAGAAATAGCAGTACCAAGTTGGACCAAGGTCAAACACAATGAGAATCAAAACTATTTTAGGATAAGTACATTCTTGAAGAACATTCCAGGCAAACTCAAATATTCAATAACCATTGAATATTTATTTAAGCATTTATGTTTTCTGCTCCCCCCCCCAAGGTCCACTCCTTGATTGATTTGTGTCTGGAATTTACCTTGTGGTTGAAACCAGCATTACAAAAAGAGAGAGCTCATGCCTCTCCCACACCACAGTACTGAGTGACTCACATTATTTTCCACCCCTCCCCTACAGAGAAAATTACATAAATAACATAACAAGACTTTTTTTCTGGATTTCCAAGATGACATGACCAGGATTTACACTAATAATGTCCTAATAGGCTAAATGTCCTCAAATAAAGAGGTTTTAAAGATGTAGTGTTTTTTTATGCCAGTCAAAGAATAAATACAAGAGCCTATTTTACATTTCCAGAAAACTAAGAGAACAATTTGCTCAACACAATGTAAACCAATGGCCCATAGGACAGACAATATCACATTCGTTGGTCTGTTGGTCCAAGTCCATTCATGAATGTCCAACAAATGACAGTGTATATTTGCTTCTTCATGACGGTACCCTGGGCTTTCAAGTGTGTAAGAACCTTTCAACTCTAAAGCTAGCATGTCTGGTCAAGTGACTGTTTTCCGTTCAGCCCAGGGAACCCATTTGTGTGTTGTGACTCTCCACAGCAAAGGCGCCAGGAGCAGACTTAATGTGGTGACACTGAGAACCAGCAGGTACACCTGGAGGGAGGGAGGGAGGGAGGGAGGGAGGGGGGGGGAGAGAGAGAGAGAGAGAGAGAGAGAGAGTCATCAATGTAGACGTAACTGCGGTAAAAAAATAAAACATGCACACAACTAACACTGACCTCCCTAGAGATGATGCCGGCACGACGGGCACGGCTGCCCAGGACAAAGGAAAACTCGCTGACCTGTGCCAGGCCGGCTGACACAATCCAGCGGATGTGGCGAGAGCTTGGCGGCAAAATAGCCGATAGTACCAGCACAGCCATCAGGAACTAGGAGCAGAGGAGGGGAGTCAACAACACAGACTGGGTAGGGGACTGAATTAGACACACTAGAGGGAAGGGGAAATGCCGTACCTTCATAATGACCAATGACAGGGTTAACACCAGCAGGATGGTCAGTTCATACAACACAAATGTTGGGAACACGTGAAGACCTGCACCGTCAAAAACAAACAAAACACAAAGACACAATAATCACTACAAAATTGACACGTACTTGTCTCATGGGGCCAAACGTATTATATAGGGCTGTGTTAAATATCGATACAGCGATATATCGCCATATTTATTTTCGCAATATACTAAATCTATTTCCAGATCAAAAATCGATTCTAAAAATAAAAAATAAAATACAAAATTTTTTTTTTTTTTTTTTGGGGAGATTCTCGTTTTAAACTGTGTGAACTACAACTACTAGATGTCGTAGTATGGCTAGTTGCCTAGAACTGATGGCCCCCATTTCTGGTAGAATGAAATTTGGATGCAACATGACAGACGCAGC